>OZ020175.1:2560424-2639651 GCA_963971145.1 Sussaba pulchella | reverse complement strand
TTTTTTCGTTTTTCTTCTTTTTTCATTTCGTTGCATTCACATAAGTAGTAAAATAATCGAAGACATATTTCACAACGTCGTATTATTGGAGGAAAAATAAAAATATCCGAATCCCGAACGTCTTTCAATTACGTAGTCTTTAGCGATCTCCATTGTGAATTGATTCAATTATCACGTCGACGAGATATCGAACTCCGACTGTGAACGCGCGGATGAAAGAGACCAAAGTCATATTCATCACCGTGTCGAATGAATAATCCCCTGCGCGGCAGCGCTTGTATGGATTATCGTGGAACTGATGTTATTATGGAGATAATGAAATTAATGCATAGCGTTGGATAATTTACTGCACGAAGCGACATGACTGCCACGAGAACGTGGTATTTCTGGGTTTTCGTCGATAGCCAGATGACCGACTTAATAAAAATATTCATACATAATTATCATTTCTATAATTATGGTTAAGATGAATAGATTTTGTCGTATATTTTTATCATATTTTACACGATAGATAATATATCTGATTAAATCTGAGCTCATTCAGATTATTTCAAGAGGTTGTACTGTTATTATATAGATTTTGCATTTAATTAAAACGTGACGAAAATTGCTTGACCTCTTGAAATTGATGTTTCCGGTATATATAAATATCGCCCCAATTACCCTATTCATGGATAAATCACTTTATTCACTCATCTACTTGCATTGAACTAAATTGAAAATTATCAATTCATTCCGTGATCGTTATTTTAAGTTGAAAACATTTTTGTGAGTTCTTAATAACTGTTGTCGATACAAAAATTTCATTCCAGAACCCATGTTTTTTTATTTTAAGTAGGCGTAATATCATGTATTTATATTTACCGGAAATATCGATTTCGACTGGTCAAACAATTTTTCTCACGTGTTAATCAAATGCAAAATCTATAATAATGACTGCGAAATCTCTTCAAATAGTCCGATTGGGCTCAGATTCGACCGCATGTTCTCTGATACTACATATTTCAAATATGACAGCTGTCAACTTATTTTTTCGTCAAAACCACAGCCTAATATATACAATTTACAAACGGATCAGGCAGCTTGGACGAGTGTTCCGATCAAGTTCGAATTTTAGAGCGTTTGTGATTAAACGATACATATAAGCTTATCGGCACTCTCATCAGACCACCCCCCCCCCCCTTCCCCACATCCATCAGCAAATTTTTCTCCTGCATACATCGACGTACCGCCGAAATGAATATTCTTCATCACCTCGCCGATCCATACATTTTTTCATCATAACAAAGTTCAACGAAACAAAAAAATTACCTTCACCTTTTTTCGTTCAAATCAAAATTGAAACAAAAAAAAAAAAAGACTTTTTCATCGTACAGCACAATTTTCGTGCGGTATTTCAATGCCCAATGACTAATTCGTTCCGGGCGTGTGTACGGGAGTCAGGTTGTATCACGTTTCCAGCTTCGAAAGCGAGATTCTCGCCGGCGGTCATCGTACACGCGACTGTCGACTGTCCGAAGCTAGATCGAAGCACTAACACTCGACGCCCGACGAGTATCGAGTCCGGTGAACCGCCGATTACACTTCGCACTCTCTCTCTTTCTCTCTCTCGCTCCTCTTGGTACGTTTCAACCCCCCTGCCCCCTTCAGGCAAGCTCTCGTGTCGCCCCCTCGTCGATCAAACGTCGATGTACGTCAGGCTTGTCCTATGTGCCCTCGAAAAAAAGGAAAAAAAAACCGGCCCCGATATACGAGCTCTTCTCGAGCACATTTTATTGCCACCGTCCATATATATCTATGCAATGCAAAAAAAAAACAACAACAAAAAACGTCACTACGAGAGCTTTTTTCCTCACGCTTTTCGTTCCCCATGAGCGATGCCTTCATGCCCCCCCCCCTCCTGCCCTTTCGCTGCCCTCAAAACTGTCTGCTCTCTGCTCACCTATCTACTCTCCCCCGCCGCCCCTTCCACGTCCCCGCATTTGCTCTCTTTCCCCACGCGCTACCAACGTCGCCCTTCGTCGTCCAGTCGCTCGTTTCCGTTTCAACCCCCTGCGCATACACGTGTACACGAGTGCATCGCACGGGTATTGGTCACCGCAACACACCCTGTACCCGGACACTCGAAAGCGGCGCCCGAAAAACTTTTCGTCACCCGCATCGTGGCCATCGTCGCTTTATCCAAGTTTACTCACTCTCGGGGAAAGCTCCCGAGTCCCCTCCCCCCCCCCCCCCCTGTGCAACCCCACGAACGAGACGAAAGTTACGGAGAAACGTGGGAGTCCCCGGCATTGCGACGCCGAGGGCGTCCCCAACGAGTACCCACACCCCCGGTCTGTGCCCCGAGCGCCCCCGACCATCCGCAACAACCCTTATCCACGACCCTTAACGCCTCTCGTGCCTCGTCCCACGTGTCGTCTCTGTCTCTCGCGCTCTCGGAACTCCCGCGAATGCTCAAAGCGCACGAGCTTTCCGGGTTACGTGGCGCACGAGTGTACATCGGAAACCGTGAGTACCCCGTTACTCACCCTTGTGCAATAATCCGAGAATCGTCAAAGAGCATGAACGAACAGCTGTTTATCAAACATCGCGTCGTTAAATTTTCCGTCGTTTGGACCGCGGTATATTCCGGCACGTGTA
Organism: Sussaba pulchella; assembly: GCA_963971145.1. Classification (NCBI taxonomy): domain Eukaryota; kingdom Metazoa; phylum Arthropoda; class Insecta; order Hymenoptera; family Ichneumonidae; genus Sussaba; species Sussaba pulchella. The sequence continues at coordinate 2,637,011 of OZ020175.1, read as the reverse complement.
TTTCAATTTTGGAATACTAATTCGTCGCGGGTATTGTGACTTCTTTTGTTTTCAGAAATTTGACGTACTTTTTTTACGTTTCATTCTTCTTTTTGTATCTTATTCAAAAATTGTAATTGCTCATCAAGAAATGATCAATAGATAATTCATTTCAGTAAATAGTACGTAATTACATTATCAATCATCCATAATGAGTGAGAATTATTTCAGTAACTAATAAATAATAAATTGATCACTTATTCATTTCCAATTAATTTCTAAAATCAACAGCCAATCACTTTTTTAGGATATAAGATTATTCATTTTTTTAAAGAGTAATAATTATAATCGCTCACATATGAATGATCAATTGTTAATTAATTTTAATAAATACTATGTAATTAATCGATTGTCAATAAAGAATAAAAACTATTTCCATAATGAAAAAATAACAAATTAATTGCTCATTTATTCCGGATTAATTTTTAAAATTAAACAACGAATAACTTTTTGAATCATTTTTTATCACGGTCATCAAAATCAAAATCATCTCTGCAAACCCAAAACTAAATGATCGCTCATATTTTTACTTGCACATACTTTCCTTACGTCCATTTTTTTTGGATATCACAATCACTGCGATCAATCGATCATCGTCGATCATCGTTGAAGGTAATGCGAGCTTGCTATCGATATTCAGACCGCGGGCGAGATTCGAGTCTGAGCTAGAGCACACAATGTTACGATAGCACCTAGATTGTTTTAGTTCAGCGAGGAAGGGGCAAATCCAGAGAACGCTCATCCGATTCAACCTTCTTCGGCTCGCTGTATAGACGTCGATCAATCAACATCGTTAGGAAGATAATGGCATGAGAATTCGACCTCTCTCATTCTTAACCCCTCCGCACCGCCGTGTTTGCCGAGCGAAATCCTCCAAATCTTTTGATATACCTCGTGGACAACGAGTGTGCTGCAAGCATATTTCGAAGGTCTGTAACAATGGAGAGAACGCGATACTAGCACGCTGAGATTTCGTTGGCAACGATAGATCTGTTATCGCCATAACGTCTCAACGTCGTTTATCCATTGTATGCGGTTATTCACGCATTCGCCTAACTAAACCTCGTATATCGCAATAACCGCGGCTATTCAATTTTGCCCCACGCGTACTGGAGACAGATACAACAATTTAACATTGCGCGAATTGACGATTTTTTTTTTCCCAATAATACGAGCGTTTGGTACTTTGTGGTTGAGCAATTTAATTATTTTCTATTTAAAAATGTAAGATAATTAATCAAGTACTTAATTGTTACTCGAATATTCAGAGAAAAACATAACTCACATATACAGTCGCAAATTCATCACAAAATTATTTTTGTATAACAAAGTTTATTCTGTTTTCCTCAAAATATTCAACATCTAAAATTCAAAAAATTCAAAAAATATTATTCGACGATTGATCAACCTTGTGATTTAAAATTTGTGGCCAGTCATCGTTCTCCAATAAATAAATTATCGCCACTGAAGCGAAAACAACCTAACGATGCAAGATGTAAAAAAAAAAAAAAAAAAAAAAAAAACAAACCAAAAAAAACCATATGCAGGTCCCATTTCACCCCACCCCGACTCCCGACGGGTTAATACATTCTATCCAAAGCACAGTGACAACCATGTACGCGGTGTTTTGAAGGAATCATTGGGTGCGCATAATACACGTCGTCGCGAAGAGCACCAACCCCCCCTCCAGCCACCCTCCCACCCTCATCTTGGTCCGTTGAGGTCGTCTTGGCCTCCGCGCTCGAACTTCGACGGCAAAAGTCTCAGGAGTGGAGGATACAGTCCCCGGCCATCGAGTGAGAGGAATGCTCTCCCGAGAGACACACAACCGCGTTTGAAGAGACGTAGCGCAAGGTGGAGGATATACGAACGACGAAACGAGAGAGCGAGCGAGTTACATCGCGCCAAGGGATTGCGAGCCTCTTTCTCTCACGTACGTTCAATCCCGACGGTTTCTCCTTCGCACGCTCGCCTCCTCCGACTTCTCGTCCATCTCCCCATCCTCCTCCTCCCCCTCTTGTGTGTGTGTTGTTCCGCGGTACTGAATGTGCATCGCCACGAGGATCAGCCTCTTATTAGAGACCCAGGCTATATAAACAGAAGTACTCGCTACCACGTCCAGTTGCTTAAAGTTAACCGACACTGTGCAATCCTTCCCCCTCGGGCCTACCCTTACCAACGATCTCGAATTTTGTTTTTTTGTTCGAGATTCATCATCGCCGTCGACGATAATCGAACACGAAAAAATATCAGTAATCAAGCAAGACATTAATAATAATCGCTGAATATTTTTTTTATTCACAAACGAATAATTAAAAAAATTAAATAAATAATTATCAGCGTTTAAAAAATTAGTGCGGTAATATTCGAAGGTTTTATCGCGGTCGAATTATAAACGAGAGGGATGACCGAGAGAACGAGAAACATGTTTCGCATTAAGGTACGTCGTGTGTTCAGGTTGAAAATCGCAACGTCGTTGATATTTTTTTTTTACGAACGGTATATGTATATTTGTATTTAGATGCATAACCGGAAATTACACGTGCGCGTTGCGATCCGTCATCAAAAACCTCTTTGGTCGGGTTTATGGCCCGGGCCACCGGGGGCGCAACGTTAGCAAAGTTTTCGGAGTAGTTCATTCCTGTGCGGTGACGACGAGAGCTCCGGGTGTAGCGACTAACCGAGGGGGTGGCCGAGGGCCGAGGGACAAATGTCAACGAATCGACCAATGCCCGCGGCTTTATCGCACGTATCGATATGTGCATGCACGTCCATGTATCGAGACAATGTGAATTTTCCGACTCGGTTCACCGTTGCGGCGAGGAATACAAATGGGTGTCGGAAATATATATGTATATATTTGTATGTACATATATATATATATGTAGAGCCAGTTTCATCGCACGTACAAAGCAACGAACGGGGTTTGGATTGCAATACGGATGAAAAGAGCTTCGTTCTCCGACTCTTCCCCTTTTCATTTTCATTCTCGATTATCTTCCTCGTACTAACCGGACGGAAAATACCAACGAGGGGCGGGGGGAGGGGGAGATATCGTCCGGTGAAAGGAATCTCAATTATCTTCGTATTGACCCGTTTGTGGGTCGAAGTTTCGACGCTAAAAGTTTTTTGTGAAAGTGATATTGACGATCTCGCTTATTTTTCATCCACATCGATTGCTCTACCGCCCCCCCCCCCCCCCCCCCCCGCTCTTCCTCGCCCCACACCCACCTGCTCGCTGGTACGTGAATCGCGCACATTGGATTTCGTCGCAGCTGGGAATATGTTTTTGTTTTTCGAATCGAGCTTTCATTTTGTAGGGAAAATAGTTTTTTTTTTTTTCATGTTATTGGTGGACGATTGTTGAATTTTTATTGAAAGTGGTAACTGAGTACTTGAGGATGTTCGGGGAAGTATCTTTGGATGAATTTTGGATTCGTTTTGAACGTAGGAGAATTTTAGTTCGTACGTACGGAAATAATAGTTTTGCAGTCGATGATTGATAGATGGAAAGAATCGTTCGAAATAGGGCGAACAGTTGTGGTTCGGTGCAACAATTGCATTTACAATTTAGTCCGAAGTGACCGAGTGTATTTGTTATTTCTCGTGAAGACATTTGCTCGGTGAGCATGGAAAACGACAATTATTAATTAATAAACGATGAATATAAATTACAGTACCTCCGAATAGTTTCGGAGATGTGAGAAATGTTATTATTAAATTAGATGCATTTTTTGGTTTTTTCCGTCACTCACATCCACGACCGAATCGTTGGAAGCCCACAATCACTGTGACAATAATTACCTCAAATTTTCCATAAAATAAATTTAAAAAAACAATGACACCAGCAAAAATAAGTTTTTCAAACTTGAAAACTTTTGTAAATACCCCGAACGATTGTAAATTGATCCATAATTTTGTCCAACGGTGATTAAGTGCATTCGGTTATTTTTCATGACAGCGTTTGCCCAGAATCGGAGACGAGTATGGAAAACGGCAATTATCAATTAATTAACGACAAATATCAATACCAGTTCTCGCGAATTGCTCTGCAAATAAAAATAATAATTATTATAATTACATGCGAAGCATCTGCTGGTTATTTGCATCACTCGTATCGATAACTAAACTATCGTTCATCCACCTCTCTCGATAACAATTTTTTCAAGCTTTTTCGTCAAAGAAAAATAAAAAAATTAAAAATAGTTTCTTTTATTAACAAAAAAAAATGTTCTTTTTCAAATCGCAAATACCGCAAACGATTGTAAATCGATGCAACAGTTGCCCACAACTCCATCCAAGGTTGATCGAGTGCATTAGGTTATTGCTCGCGAGATCGTTCGCCCCGTCGCTACGAAGCAAAACCGACAATTATTAATGATTTTTGCTGTCGTTTACAGCACGCAGTCTTGGAAATAGTGGAAAATATTCATGGCGCATAGTAGCCACGGAGGCGAGGTGAATACAGGAACGAGGGTTGGATTCCCGAGATGGCGCGAAGGGGCGGCGGGAGGGCGGGGGGGGTGGGGTGGCGTGAGTCGAGCCGCGGGGGCGGGCGGGGATGTGCAGCTGCACCTGCATTTCTTTCGCGTAGCTCGACGATAGATCGAAGGAAGGGCAGCACGCGGAGTACCACGACGAGGGCGGGGGGTAAGAGGGCGGAAGAGCGAAGGTGGGGGGGTTGGTGGATCGTTTGAGAGGGCACACGATGGAAAGACAGTAAGAGAGTGTTGTGCGAGAGAGTGATCGCTTCTCGAGAGCGATAGGTCACATCTAACTACCGACTGGCTTGCACTCGAATGCAACGTGCGCGGGGTGCAAGCGGTGCAAAGTGCGAGCGCGCTGTGTGCATGTGGATGTGTGGGTGTGTGTAGGTATGTGTGTGCAAGTGCACCGAGAAACGTTCTAGCCATCGGATACTCTCCGCAGTCTTCAGACGGTTACTCTCGTGCTCTCTTCCACTTCACTCGAGCAGAATTCACTTCTGACCCCACCCCCCTTTCTGCTGCTGGCTCTGACACCCCCCCGCTACCGGTTCTTTCGTCTTGCCGAGAGCGAGAGAGAGATCAGTCCATACTTGGGGGGATTTTCTTTGGGGTGAGAGAGATGGGAGGAATAATATGCGAGAGAACAAAACGAATTGCCGCCACCGCGGTTTGCTCTACGTGCTGCTCGTGATACGTACGGACAAGGAACTTCAACGTTCACTTGAGAAAACTCCGGGCCTTAGCTGTAGGACTCCGTGCCGCCACTCCCCCTCCCCCCCCCCCCCCCGGGCTCTTCGTACAGCCCTTATTATATCGACGCGCCTGTCGCTATTGAGGGAGAGTATTGTTGCCATTCTCGCTTTATTCCTCTTGGAGACTGTGGTTTAGCGAGTTATTGGATGCGAGGGGAATTTGTAGGGGGTTGGGAAATACGAGATCGAACTTTTGGGTGATGGAGTAAAATTATTGGTTGACGAGAGAATATAATAATGACTTCGTTATTTGTATATAATGTGTTTTGTTCGTTTTTTTTTTTTTTTTGCCTCTTTGTCGAAAGGTTGCGTGCGAAATTTATCTGAGAAACTATGGCGTAATTCGAACGATGTGAAATCCAATACTCAGGGGAAAGAGAAAAATTGTCTGGAAGAAAATAACAATGAGAATGTCGTTAGTTGCATCGAAGCTCTATTTTTTTTTCGATCGTCGAAAGATAGCGGCCTGCATTTACTTGAGAAATGATGACGAAATTTTAGAGAAAATGAAATCCAATGTTCGAATTAACCCTTCGACTGCATTCGGGGTCATTATGACCCAGCAAGTTTTCTTCCGTCGATTGTATCACAGAGGGGGGGGGTCTAATCAACCAAATCTCGACACCTAATTTTGCCCCCACCCTTACTCTGTAGCCGGACACTATGCCCCTTCCCCAGACCCTGCCAGTGTACATAGGGCAGCCGCTCCAAAAAGTCGTTGGGTCGTTTTGACCCAATGTGTGCAGTTTTGCGTTAAAAACCCGATTTTTTTTTCTGTGAAATTTTGTGTGGAAGCTTCAAAAGTAAGTGTGTTATGATAGTAAAAGCTAATAGATTTATGTTATTTTGCTCTATTATAATAAATTATGAATTTAGGATGTCGAATAAGGAACGAAATCTTCAAACGGAGCGTTTTTCACTTCAAGAATCGGATGAGGACGACGATTTCGGCCAAGATATGTCTGAAGAAGAAGGCGATGACATCGATTACATGAGTGAGCAGCCAACTGATAGTGATGGAGATGAATTCGATGATATTAGTGCGTATTTTCCATACGTGTGCAAAAATAAATTCGAATGAAGATAAAGAAAAGTTGTCGGGTCGTGAATGCCAAAAAAAAATTGCTCATGGTCTACTGCGGCCTTTTCTAGAAAGGAGGCTGCAACAGAACCCCACTTTAAGACTCGGTATAGCGGCCAGTATTAAAATGATTTTAAATAACGAAAAAGAGCCCCCGCAAAATGTAGAGGAAAGGCCAGAGTTCAAAAAACGCGTCAGGTGCGGTTTGTGTGATAACAAAGACGATCACAAAACAAAACACCAGTGCCCGAGCTGTAAAAGACCTTCGTGTAACCTCCACCGAATGTATTTGTGTGTCGATTGCGGTAAACAGGAATAATTTTATATTATAGAAGAGAAAAAAAATCAAAAATATACGTTTTTTATGGTTAATCAGTCGTTGAAGTTGTCTTTTTCCCAGTTTTCACTACTCCGAAAATGCCTACTTTCAACCCATAGGATTAATTCATTATTTGGAAGGTTGGTCGACGTTATATTTTTTTTTCGTATCTACGTACCTTCCTCTTAAAAAGCCCCAAAGGATTTTTTTTGAAAATTGATTTTAAAAAAAATACGATTTTTTTCGTGTAATCATGCATTTTTCAACATATGCCCCACTTTGGACGAATGTTTTGGCATTTAATTTTAGGTTTCGGCCAAAAACAAGTTTTGGGCCATAAAATATACATAATTTACTGCAAAAAATGACTCCACAAAAAAAACGAAAAAATGCATATTTACCGAGGTACAACGGTTTGAAAATCGCCTTGGGTCGTTCTGACCCGGTATGCAGTTATAGATCGGTGGCGGAAGTGTGCAGTCGAAGGGTTAAAGAAAGAAGTTGTCAGAAAGAAAAATGGAATGAAAATAATGTCGTTAGTTGTATTTAAGCGACTTTTTCGTCTCTTATCGCGAGCCCTTGTCCCTAATTCATTCGAGAAATTATTACGATATTCAAAAAATACGAAATTCAATGGTCGAGTAAGATAAAATTGAAAGAAAAAAAAAGAAAATCAAAATAACATCGTTATTTGTATCAAATAATTTTTTCCGCCCTCTGGAACCCCCCTCAAAAATTCAGCTTTTAACGAAATCTATATAAAAGCTGCAGGAATCCAAATTTCTCTTCCTCTTACCAAAAAATGTTTAATAAAATCCAAAGCACATGTCTTTAAATTTTACGGAAACAAAACATACTCTAAGTTATATTTCACATCATATTTCGCCATTGCCGGAGTTCCCCGTAACTCCGGTACGAGTTAACACGTGTCTCAGGTGCCATAGAATCTTGGATAACACGACAACTCAGTAACCCCTGCGTACGTACGTTATTTTTATTTTTTATCCTTTTTTCTTTCCAACGATTCCGCATGGTCGAAGCGCAGCAAGATATATATTATCTTGTCGATGCTCTCCGGCTACCGTGTTTTCCAGCCCCGTCATTTACCGCCTCGGCGCGAATAATGTATAACCCCGGGGACGCGTTATAGACAGCCAGAAAGAGAAGCACAAAATAAAAATAAATTTAAAAAAAAAACACATATGCGGACGTATAGATATATCGAACTATGAATGTGTATAAAAAAAATTATATTGTCGCGTACGAGGAGAGCGACGAGTCACACATATATAAAAATATACATATAAATACATATCCTGGGAGTAGTACGGAGTTTTATCCGCTCACGTTTTATGGATGTCAACGATGAAGGGCACGCCGATTAATCACTCGACGCACGGCGAGATGAACAACCAGGGCGTATCTCAATCTGTATTGTTTATTCGTATCGCTTGAATATGTTGAGAAAAAAAAATAACAAATATATCTACGTATAAATAATGAATGTTTTATTTCTCTGCGTCAAACTACGCATGGATAATATATATGAGAAGATCCACGTCAGTTCAGCCAGTAAAAAAAAACAATGTTTACAAATAATTTTGAAAAATCGAGTCACTTTATTAAAAAATATTCACCGAGTGTCGAAATTTTTGAAAATTTTGTTGACGTTTTTCTCGTTGATTAGTATTTTTTAACATTTTTCCATTCAAATAGTTGTATCTTTGGCAAGATTTGACGTATTGACATTTGTAAAAGACGAAAATGTGCGTCATTTTAAGGCCTTTGAGAAAAAAATGCGATGCGATTCAACGAGCATTGATTATCATTAATTTCCGTTTCAAGGAGTCGCGTAAGGGAATGGAGCACATAAAAAAAAATGGAACTGAAAAAAGCTATTAATAAAATCGGTAAAATTACATATTACCGATTGAGAATCCCACAATATCAAAAATACCGAAAATCCTTTTTTTTATTCACAATTCAAGGAAACTTTTCAAAATAATATACCGAGTGGCTTTTCTTGAGAAAAAAAATATTTTTCACAAGATTCACATTTTTTACAAATGTGAATACGTCGAATCTTGCCGAAGATACAGCCATTTGAATGAAAAAATGTTAAAAAATGATAATCAACGAGAAAAACGTCAAAAAAATTTTCAAAAATGTCGACACTCGGTGAATATTTTTTAATAAAGTAACTCGTTTATTCAAAATTATTTGTGAAAATTTTTTCTTTTTTTACTAGCTGAACTGACGCGGATATTCTCATATACATCTATATAAGCGTACTCTGCCAGAGACAAACAAAACATTTATTTATCTCAACGAAGAACGAGAGAAATAGCATTGGAACCAACCTGTAGCGTCGAGTAAACGCGTTGTTTATGATCGTCGCATTAATAAATTATTACCAATGTACGATTCTATATATATTATTTCGCGTGCCCGTGTGTGTACCATACTTATTGGTACGAGAGACGCGGCATGAAACACGATCTGCGTCAGTGTGGGAGAGACAAGAGTGGTGATTCGGACACAAGGCTCGTAGATAATAAATATCTTATGAATTATGAACAGCAGTAGCAGCTGTAGTCTAGCTCATCACGATAAGCTTCACGACTATCGCGCAACTGCGTCTGTGCGTTGCAACGTTGCAGGCACTGCGGCCATTGTAAGCGCTTGGTTTAACGGGTCGTATGGTGGAATACAGTGATGGTCGTTTTTTTTTATATATCTTTTTTATCGGGTACCGAGAGAGCCGATGGATATTGTTGGAAACTCGTCGCGTGTCGCACGTTTGCGGCTAGGGGTTTTTTTTTTTTTTTTTTTTTTTTTTTTTTTTGTCGTGGAGGGAGGATATAGGAGAGGGAGTTGAATGGTGGTTAAGGCGTATGAGATGGACGGGGATTAGACGAATTCGTGGGAAGGGTTCATGTGGATGGAGGATTTTGAAGAATTTTTAGAGTTCCGTATTTTTGAATGACAAAAAAGAATCCTTGTACGATTAATTTGTTGCCCGTCAGTTGGCTTTCGGATTGATCTTAAAAAACGTGTAGGATATTTCCAGTTGACTTAGAATCTTGAAATTTTGCATGAAGAAAGGTCTCATAGCAGAAGTAAAGGAAACAAATCGAAAATCAACATGTTTTTGATTCTATGCATAATTATTTTTATTTTCTTGTTTTCGGTCTGTGGAACCGCTGACTCAAACCCTATCAATTTCTAATTCTATGTAGAATTATTTATTATCCATTTGTTGTCCATCAGACGACTCTTTGTCGCACCTTTCGAATATATGGGGTACTTCGCGTTATCGTAGGATCTTGAAATTTAGCATCAGTGGTTCTCCACTTCCTCGATGTGAAGCACGAAGGCATCGACTTAAAAACGTCAAATGTAATTCGATGTTCTCTTCGTGTTTGTCATTCCAACGCTGCCGTTTGATTGACATCAGCTGTTTCGTTGCAATTTCGATTGTTCAATGTACTAATTTATTATGCTGAAGTCCACGGCAAAACATGAGGAGAAAACGGATGTACCGGAAGTCTCGATCATAGCGAAAAGTGAATGCACAATGTTTCGAAAAAATACAAGCTAGCAGAAATGGTAATTCACACAATAAAAATTTATCTGAAATACTTTTTTGAACAATTAACAATGATTAATTATCATGCAACAATTACAATTTTTACATTTTTGCAATGATGATGAATAATTTAGATGGATCATTGTTTTATAATTGATTTTAATACTCAATTGCATTTATAATTCATGATGATTAATTAATCGAAGTACATATTTCAAGTGTATTTTCATCGAATGAATACCCATCCCTGCAGGCTAGATACCGTTTTTGGAAACTTGTCAACCATTAGAAATTTGAGATTAATTACTCTTAGACAAAATTTAGTTGCAAAGACAATCGTTGAATAGCCCTAACGCGTTTGTGCATCATACAAGTGCAGCACAAAAGTGATGTTTGCGAGATAATCAATAATATGTAAATCGTTAGAGAGAAACGAAAAAAAATATTTGGAAGCAAAAAAAATAAAAAAAATTTAAACCGTGGGCTTTTAAACTTGAGTTCAGGTGGATCGTGTGTCCGTGAGACAGAGGATGATACCGAAGTTTTATCCGAGAAACGAGAGAACGTTGTTGTAAAACGACGAAAAACAATTGAGAAAAAAGAATGGAGGTGTATAAAGTAAATCTGAAGATGGAATAACATTATATATAAATACGAGCGAACGAAAGAACAAACGAATAAAAATAAAAATTTCAAACACGACGAAACTGCTGAAGTAGCGCGAACAATTTTTTTTTTCGCGCGCTATCTTTACTAGCTTGTTAAATATTTATGAAAAAATTTTCATAATCCGACAAGTTTTGCCGGTTCAATTCCCCTTGCGTCGAGAGTGAGAGAGAAATGGAACCCGATAGGCCAAGCTCCCGACCGCAACGGAGACCGAGAAAACACACCCCGGGGAAACGAGGAAAGAAAATGCGAACTTCTTAATGCGACCCGGCGTCGAACAGTGCTTTCGTCGAATATTGTACACAATTTTTTGTCAATCCGAATAGCATCGAACTTTATAATGAGTTTTACCCGTCAATTTTACGGGTGTCGAATTTCGCGAGAAAAATTGCAAAAACGACATTGATTGGCATTACTCCCTAACAATTCACTGATTTTATATTCCTGTATTCGTGATATAATTTTACTAATAAGATGAGCGTAAATGATTAGGAAGCAATGGTAATGTTTTCTGTAATTTATCTCGTAGAATTCGAAACCCGTTAAATCGTGTAAAACTAATGAAAAAAATTATCAACAAAGTAAAACTTATTTCTTCATCTATTTATCGATTTAACACTTTATACAATTTTTCTCAATGTCGACGTTAAATATTATCAGACTTTCGGATAAGGTTTAATTTTAATTTAAGTTTAATTAAATTTTAATGCAATTTTACCAATGAAAATAAGCAGAAATGTTAAGGAACTTATGGTAATATTTTCTGTAATTCATCTCGTAGAATTCGAGACCCGTGAAAATGGATAAAATTAGTGTAGGAAAAAATAATTAATCGACCAAAATTATTTATTTATTTATTTATTTATTTATTTATTCATTTATTTATTTATTCATTTATTCATTTATTCATTCATTTATTTATTTATTTATTTATTTATTTATTTATTTATTTATTTATTTATTTATTTATTTATTTATTTATTTATTTATTTATTTATTTATTTATTTATTTATTTATTTATTTATTTATTTATTTATTTCTTTATTTATTTATTTATTTATTTATTTATTTATTTATTTATTTATTTATTTATTTGTTTATTTGTTTATTTATTTATTTATTTATTTATTTATTTATTTATTTATTCATTGATTCATTTATTTAATTATTTATTCATTCATTCATTCATTAATTAATTCATTCATTCATTAATTCATTCATTCATTTATTCATTCATTCATTCATTCATTCATTCATTCATTCATTCATTCATTCATTCATTCATTCATTCATTCATTCATTCATTCATTCATTCATTCATTCATTCATTCATTCATTCATTCATTCATTCATTCATTCATTCATTCATTCATTCATTTATTCATTCATTCATTTATTTATTCATTTATTTATTTATTTATTTATTTATTTATTTATTTATTTATTTATTTATTTATTTCTTTATTTATTTATTGACTTATTTATTTATTCATTTATCTATATATTTATTTATTTATTTATTTTCTTTACTTATTTATGTATTTATTACTGTATTTTGTAGATTCTCTACATGGTAATAAGTAATTTCACGATTTATCATTCAGTTAGCGACAATTCTTTGCTGGACGTCGTTGAGCTTGGGCGTCTTGGGCGATCTGCCACCTGGAACAAGGCGCAACACTTATTTGCCGCCCGAGCCCACGAAAGGCTACAATTACAACACTCCGAGCGTGCCGTTTCCACGGCCGACCCCCTCATTTCCACCGACATCGCGTCCCACGCCGTCGTTCCCCGTAACGCCGAGACCGACCGGACCGAGCCGACCCGGACCGGGCCCGACACCGGGAAGGCCTTATCCCAGCCCCGGGCCCAGGCCCACGCCGGGATTTCCCTCACCCGCCACCAGGCCCACACCCGGAGGCGGCTATCCGGCACCCGGACCCAGACCCACACCTGTCTTTCCCGATTATACGGGAGTACCCAGCGGTAATAATGGAAACAAACTCCCACCGGATGTAAGTACAACAATTATTTACTTCATCGTTATTAATTGAAGAACACACAGATTTTTTTGATTGCAATACGTTTTGTATCATGAATGAATCCCTGAAAATAGAGAAAAAAAAATATTATTACGGTTTTAAAAACAAGATTAATTGCACATTTCTGTTATTAGTGTGATAATGATAATTTTCCGAACATAAATGTACAGAAAATTTGGTACAAGCGCCTGCAATGAGAATTCTAACGAGTTCGAAAAAAAAATTTTTGATTGCCCTTTTTTTGTTGCTGAAAATGAAAAGGAGAAAATTATTAAATTGAAATTAGATGAATTGCTCATTTCCATTGTGAGTATTGTAATAACGATTTTTTTAACTTGAATTTTGAGAAACTTTCGAACAAGAACGTCTGCAATAAATATTCTGACGAGTTCACAAATAGAATTTTTGGTTCCGTATTTTTTTCGAGAACGGGAAGATAAAAAATTATGATTGCTTGAACAACTGCATTAATTGCTGATTTTTGTGATTACCATTGGATAAATAATTTTCTGAAGATCCAGTTGTAGAACATTTGGTACAACCGTCCGCAATGGAAATTCTAACGAGTTCACAAATAGAATTTTGTTGCGTCTTTTTCGTCTGTTTAAACCACTCAAAAGATCAAACGTGGATTTACCGTGAATCCGAAGGACTCATGAATCTCACATGAGACTCGAAACCATCGAGTTAACAAGCTGCAGACGTAGTTTGATGTGGCCGAGTTGCTCATAAATAAATATCCGACTATCACGCCGGTCGTGGCAGTCGACGTTATTTAAAAAAAAAATAAGTTCAGATTTCAGAGATCCAACGTTCGACGGTCTCTTTGCGTCGCGCGTCGCGTTATTACGAGTTAAATTAAATTTTCCCAGAGAATATTAAATAAATATTTAGACGATTTAATATAATTATTTTTTAAATAAATGAGAAAATAAAGAAGTGTAAAATAATAAATAATAAAAATAATCAATAATAATGAATAAATAAATAATAATATTATAATGTGATATAATAGATAATATAAAGGTCGTTTATTCAGGTTAGTTGGCTATTTCGATATTCTTTAATGACGCCATTTTTGCAGACAATATTGAATGAATATTTAGTTTATTCAATTCAATTTTTATTTGGGTTATTCAGCATAATTTTTTAAAAATAACTAAAGAAGTGAATAAGTAAAGAACTATAAATAATTGGAATTATTAACAAAAATAAATGAATAAATAAAAATATTACAACGTGATATGATAGATAATATAAAGGTCGTTTATTCAGGTTAGTCGGCTATTTCGATACTATGTAATGACGCCATTTTTGCAGACAATATTGAATGAATATTTAGTTTATTCAATTCATCTATAATTTGGGTTATTCAGCATAATTATTATTTTTTAAATAAATAAAGAAGTGAATAAGTAAAGAACTATAAATAATTGAAATCATTAACAATAATAAATAACCTAAATAATAATAATATAATGTAATATAATGGATAATATACATCTGTTATTGATTACTCGTAATATTTATACATTGAATCGTTACGAGCATGCGCATCGTAAATTCGCGGGCTATGCCGGGTATGAGGAAATTACAGGAGTACAGGAGAGGAGAAGACGCGATCGAATGATTGAACACGATCGATTCGCCATACTTTCTCACGTGATTCACGTGGCTACGATGGAAAATGTTGATTTCACGAAATCGTTCTCCGGTATCGCGTTTTCTTTTCTTTTTTTTTCTTTTTTTCATCCGCGCCTCTCTCGTAACACGCGGAGAGAAAATTGTATATTGCACGTGGGGGAGGGAGGAGGAGGACGGGGGAGGGATGGTTTCGCGGTTCGCTTTACAAATTATCCGATTTCCTATGGAAGCATCTGCAACGCAAACACAAAGTGGCAGGTCGTTAAAGGTAGTGGCACTCGATCGTTTTTTTTTCTTTTTCGATTTTTGTTTTTAATTTATATTTTCTTTGCCGACTCGCCGACGATTCCAGTGGTTGGAGCTGTGATTGCCGAGTCGAAGAGGAACACGACGGACTTTCTTGTAATCGACTCAGACTTTGCATCAATGTAAATACGGGCTCGCAACGACATTCTTTACCAATTTGCTAAATCGGCTCTGTGCACCGCGCGGGCAATTAAAAAACGTTTTTTTGAAGAATTAATTTGAGAAATTAGAAAATTAAAACGACCTAATTACCTGCTTGATGTCAAATAATCTTCCCGAGCGAGTAATGGAATCTCGACGTTTTCCACGTGATGTAAATATTATATTTTTATGCCTTATATTTGACATTTTTGTTTCTTCAATCATTGAACTCAAATTTCCCATTCTTGTAAAATTTTAGATGGAGAAAGTATTGTTCATCAATTCAATTTTTAAAACCCGAATTTTTAATTTGTGTAAAATTTTAAGTGCAAACAGTATTTTTCATTAATAAAAAATTTCGCATAATTAATGATTTAAAAAAATGTAAATTAGTCTTGTTTACTATCGTTAATTCAATGAAAACTATTTGTTTTGTTTTTTTTCTCGTGGGTAAGAATTACGTGTGAATTGTAACATCTTTAGGATACGATCATAATGCAAAATAATTATTCAACGTGGAAGCGAGTGATTAATCGGTCGAATAAAAACTCAATCGAACATTTTTAGATTCTCATAAGCGCGTGACCGGGGTCAAGTGCCGCGAGAGTGTAAAACGTCTGATGGGAAAATATGATAAATATTATGACAGGGTGAGGCTTTGGTGCATTCTTCTCCACGCCTTTTTCACATACATTCTCGACGATGATAAAAAAAAAGAAAATAATTATTGACGTTTATCGATGTATCGAGAATATCACGTCATGGTTGTGAATCGTAATGTGTAAATAGTGCGGATTATAAGTGGCTAGCGGCGCTTCGCGGCTATGCTGGCATGGATTTCGTTATAGAAGACAATCATTTTTATAAAAGAAATTTTATTGTTCAAGCTTTATTAAATATAACTCACAGGTTGATGTTTCAACCTAAATAAGCCCAAAACCGAAAATCGAAAGAAAAAACCGTGAAAAATAAAATACTATTTAGTGCAAACGTCGGTCGTGAAATATTATGTGGAATACAAAGATAATTGTTCCATTTGCATGCGTCCAAGATTTTTTCTCGTACCTATTGTTTTATCAAAAACGTACGACGAGAAAATACAAAATTTTAAAAATTACTCATATCCATATCTTGAAAATTATTGACGTTGGGAGAAAACAATTTGGCATGGGCAAACAATTCGCGATAAAAATTTCAATTATTTTTTTTTTCTATTTTCCAACATCTTCGGTTTTTAAGATATATGCGTTGGCATGATAAATTTATCGGACTTTATCGTCATCCTTTACTGTATTTTCAAAAAATGGTAGAACACGTATTTTCTTATTCTCGAAGGAGAATGTAAATATTATTTTTAACGTCTTCAACGTCTTCGATTTACGAGATACAATCACACAATGCACCACCTGTGTTCACTCCTTTGCGGACGAAATTTTGAAAAAGTCTTTTCCAGTGATTAGTTATCACTGAAAAAAGTTTCGGAAACAATATACCTGCCAGATTTCAATTACTTATCTTTTTTTTTTTTCACTTACCCCTTTAAAATACGTCTCTTCGAAAGGTCTCCTGAAATGCAAAAAAAGTCTTTTACGACTTTTAGATTGAAACCCTCCAGTCACAAGTTATTTTCTATCAAAGTCGTTATCAAAGTATCCTACCCCGTCCAATTCCTAAACGATCGATGAAAGAAATCCGAATTAATTCCAGAATGTAGCTTTTTCAATGTGGTACTCTCAATGGAAACTCTAACAAACACTATACCAAAAATTGTGCATGAAGAAATTATTAATCACCCGTTTTCGTAAGCAAGCAAATTTGTCAAGCTAAAATAGCTCTTCACACGTATTATGAAAATTTAAAAAGAATGTGATTGAGACTAATTACGGAACCCTATCATATGCGTGCCCAACACGCTCTTCCCCGTTTTTTTTTTTTTTGCATCTAGAGATTTCTTCGCGTCTGCAGAAATATGGTTACGGATCACTCGACTGATCTCCACATTCCTGTTCACAGCATCCCGATCATGTTCACGAGCCTGGAATGCCGTTCGATTTCAATTACGCGGTTAAGGAGGACGCCTTCGGCAACGACTATTCGCACAACGCGATAAGCGACGGTGATGTAACCAGGGGAGAGTACAGAGTGCAGTTGCCCGACGGTCGTACCCAGATTGTACGTTACACCGCCGATTGGAAACACGGTTTTAGTGCCCAAGTCAGTTACGAGGGTACACCCCGACTCGATCTTCAACGACCCCCCGGTCCGGCCGGAAATTTCCGAGGATACTAGAAACTTCGTCAAAACCTCGGTATTATTATTATTATTATTATTATTATTATTAATATTATTATTATCATTATTATTATAAATATAAATATAGTTGATAGTTTTTTTAAATTATTTTATATACATTATAAATTGAATAAAAATGCTTTTAGAACTGCGAATTGAAGATTTTATCCCGACGATACTCAAATCATTTTTGTTGTTTAAAAAAAATATTATTTTCCATCACACGAGAATGTTTATGCAGTTGAGTTCGATTGACTTCCATGAATGAAATTCACATATATTTATTCAATCATGAGAGATGGGAAAAAAATTGGTAAAAAATTTATTTATCAAAACTATAAAATTCAATAATTCTCTTTTCAAGTTCACCTAGATTGCAATCAATGTTTTAGAAAAATTAATAATACAATAAATAACGACAACGAAATAGTAATTCTGGTGAAACATTCTCATTCCAAAGAATAATTGAAAGGAGGAACATCAAAACAAAACAAAAAACAAAATTCTGCTCGCTCCTGCAATTTGTATGGGAAATAAGAAGAAAAAAAAATCTTGTTTTCGCGAATAAATTGATTCGAAGATTGGCGGTGTTGTTTACGGGAGTCGTCGAAGGACGTGAGAGGAAAGAGGTTTTGGGATCTGAGGCATCGCAAAAGCGGGACTTCGTACGTAACTATGGGTAGCAATGGAAGATTGTGTGAACTCGAAAAGTCCATCTGAAACGACGACGACGATGGCGATATCGTGGATACGACGACCGAGACGACGACTAGCCCATTAGGGTCAAGACTCGAGATTACACTCGTGGATCTAACCTGTACGTGCACCGTATATGTGTACGCATAGACATATACATATATATGTTTCCCAGCTTCATTCCGTAATTCGTATGAATACTGCATGCGACTTCGTCGAAAGCACGGGAATATATCCTACGATTTTATTTTATCTCCTTCTCTCCTCTCGATCTTGTTCCGCGTCACGGACATGACCGCACGCGAACCGATCACGAGATAGCCGTATCATCCATCGCCGTGAAAATAAAAACTCTACCCTCCATTTTTTTTTATCGAGACCTCCATCGCGTTTATTCGAATAAAAATAAATTTAATAAATTAGGTTGTTTCGTGTATGCTTTTGGCCACGCGCGAACTTATTTTCATTTCTTCTATGTATAACGGTCGAAAGCCCTTCGATTCGAAGCCCTTTCAGATTTATCGCTTTTTCTGTTACGTTTTCTGAATAATTTAGGCCGGTAAAAAAAAATTCGCCAAATTAATTTTTGTTAATTTATTATTTACGAAAAAATAAATTATAAATCAATATAAATACAACGTAATCAAGATAAATAAATATAATTTACTGTATCATGATGAATCGAATAATAATTACTTATATCTATCATAAAATGAATCCCGTAAAGTTATTTTTCTCTTCTTTATTACTTCAAATAAATCATTTTCAAGCATGGATTGAAAATTCCAGAGCTTATCTCAATTTTTTCCATGTATGATTTTTCGACCCTTCGATGCGGGGCACCTTCAGATTTATCGCTTTCTCTGTTACATTTTCTGAATAATTTAGGCCAGTAAAAAAAATTCGCCAAATTAATTTTTGTAAATTAATTACATACAAAAAAATAAATCATAAACCACTGCGAATACAACATAATCAACGAAAATAAATATAATTAAATTGTCTAGTGATAAATCAAATAATAATTAATGATATCTATCATAAAATGAATCCCGTAAACTTATTTTTCTCTTCTTTATTACTTCAAATGAATAATTTCCAAGCGTGGATTGAAAATTCCAGATCGCTTTGATTCCTCGGGACGACGATTTCTTCGGCCGTGTCTTCCCATTTCCTTCAAACCTTTAATCGATTTTGTTATTTCGCCGCATCTCCGGTACACAATGCCGCTCGTTCTCGGTCGGACGCAGAGTTGGCTTGGCCAACAAAGCGTTTAATCGACCTTTGGCGAAAACGACATGGCACACCAGCTGGTAACTACAAGGCAACAGTTATCGCGCTCGAAGAGTATACACGATGTGCATTGCCTATAGCATTGCCGCTCCAAGAGATCGACGATGGAGCAGAAGGGGGGGGGAGGGGAGGGCAGGTGAAGCGAGTGCATTCTGCGTTGCACGAACGTTTCAATTGCACATAACCTCCTACCCTTCTTCTCTCGTTCCTACGTTTCGAGAAAACAATGGCCTACCTTGAACACACAGTCTCATGCGCGGAGCTCGGTTGGCTACCGCGACGAACGATACAAAATCCGGAGTCAACTGCATCATGCACTTTGCGCCGATCTTCGTGCGGCACACCCGGCACGGTCGTCACTGGAGGGAGAGGTGCGGATCGAAGTTACGAATATTCGATGCACCGATAGGTCGATAAATCGAATTTAAGAGCTCCGGTTCGGTATGGCTCCGACTGTTGAGGTCTTAGTGGATGGATTGCCGGGCGAAAAGTTAGTTCGAACTGGGTGATTCGTAGATTTACGAGTGTAGATCATGTCGTACATATTTCAGCCTTACGAATAACTGAACTGATGGTGAATTAATACTTAGAAATGTTAATTTACCGATTTTATTGATAATTGAAGTGAGATTCGACGATGTTGGCGCGTTGTTGACTGACGTTTTGTTAGTGACTGTACAATTGTTTCATATGTTTCAGGCGATACGGAGCATTAATTTAATTGATTTCTCGACGATTACTCGGTCGATTCATTTGAAACTGAGCATAATTAATTTGTCGATCCTGAATCTTAATGACATAATTTTTTCAAAATTTACGGCGATTTAGTTCCATTCGTTTTGCAACCATTAACGTCCGCAGAAGCTGTTTTCCCACAAGCGACCGTGTTAAATTCATAAATTTATAACTACTGAATTATGCAATGAAAAATTATGAAATCATTAATGTATCATGATTCTATGAAAAAATATGATTCCTCGAGCTTTCAAGAATTTTGGCGACTTTTTAGTATCCGTCGAGTAAGACCTTAATTCGATTCTGTGACCTGTTGGGACATCGAATATTCGGAATTTCGATCCGCTCCCGGGAAAGATCAGAGGAGTCTGGGTGATGATACCAGGATTCGGTTCGGAAGCGAAATTTTGATATCGCGTAACGGTGACTTCCTTGAAATGTGATGTTGAATCTAGGTGGACATACGACCAACACCCACGCGGAGAAAACCGTCGACGACGATCATCGTCTTGGACGAGGGAAGAGTGTCGGTCGACGAGCCGCTCGAACTAATCTCGCGGGTGCGCGAACACAGAACTCACTTTCACCGCATCGTGGGAAGAGCCTCGAATCTATTTCAGTCCATTGCATGGATTTTTATTAGCTTACCTCCCTAGTTGCATCAATACACGACAGATATATATATCATAAATAAATCTGAAAATAAAATCTAATAAATTTAATCCATCAAACGTAAATAAATGTTAATAAGCGTCAATTATTTATTATTCATTTATTTTTATATACACAAATAGAATAAAACGGTATGATTTTGAATAAATGAATCATGAATAATCAATAATAAATTAATTTATACAGATAAATAGGAATGTTGAAAAATATGAAGAAATAAAAAATCACCTATATTTATCAGAATTTAATTATATTGTAGAAATTATTTATTAGATTTATTTATTTGTATCAAATTTAGTTATATTATAAGTTTCAGTTATTATTTCCTTTCTTTTTATTGTGTAGGTTATTTGTAAAAATATATACTATATGAATCGTTTGTTTTAATATCGTAAGAGCGATGCTACGGACATCTGTGTGTTCACCGTAACACAACTGGCAAAACACGTGCGATTGCCGATATCCCACATTTGCCGGAGTCATTGTTCGTCCCTGGGAAATCAACGTAATCGTGAATCTGGTTTCTCACGCGTTTCTCGGCCGCGCGATTGTTTGAGAAATGTTATTTTTCATTCGGTGGATCTTCTGCCGCATCGATTGATGAATTCCGCGTCATATTTTTTACCACACGCCGAAACGTTCTGACTTTCAAGATTTTCCTCTCTTATTTATTCGAAATTTTTTAGCTTCCTCGACACTTTTCACCATTTTGCATTTTTTTTGCATTTGAAGGAACAAAAATAATCCGATGCAAGATAAATTACCGTAAATCCGGGACTAAACCTTTTTTAAAATGTAGAAAAACGAAGGGAAAAAAAATATTGAGATGTACTCACGTGATAAGGAACGCTGGTCATTTAAAATCTTATTTCATAAGAAATTAGATTTTTTTCGTCGACACAAAAAAAATAATACAAATCGAAATGGCTTCCGGAAATAGTTCGTAAAAAAAATTGAAAATAAAAAGAAACGCGAATAGACAGTGCTCTTCATTTGTCTGCCTTTTTATCTTTTTTTAATTAGAAATTTTGTAGCTTCCTCGACACTTGGTATCATTTTTCATTTTTTTTTTGCATTTAAAGAAACAAAATTAATCCGATGCAAAATAATCTTGCGCGAAATCCGGGACGAAACCTTTTTAAAAATGTAAAAAATCAAAGGAAAAAAATGATTGAAATTCACTCACGTAACAAGGAAACGCTGTTCATTTAAAATCTTATTTTATAAGGAAATTCATTTTTTTCGTCCAGACAAAAAAAATAATACAAAATAAAATAGCTTCCGGAAATAGTCCGTGGAAAAATTAAAAAAAAAAAAAAAGGAACGCGAATAGGCCGAGTTCTTCATTCTCCAGACGATTCTCGTTGTATAACAAGCTCACCGATCGAACTGCCCATCGTCACCGATAGCAATTTTTTTCTCCAATTAGCCGAACTTTTTTTTCGGCTGTTCGATCGTACTCTACCCCTTCTTTTATTTCGTGATTTCGCCCGCTGTATTGTGAAACAGAGCGAAGGAAAAAAACGTAGAAATTGAAAGAAAAAAATCGAAAAAAAACACCGCTAGCCAAAGAAGGGAAAAAGAAAAAGCGAGGAAGCGGAGAATCAATGCAATTTTTTTTTTTTTTGCTTTTTTCCGGCGGATTACGGGACGACGAATGCTCAACGAAGAACCGTTTGGATTGAAGAGCGAGAAAGAGAGAGACAGATGTATATTATATATGTAGAGGATGGTTTTTACTCGGATGATTTTCGAATTTTGATCAGGCCAGGGTGTCAATCGATTACGAAGAAAAACCGGAAATATTAAACATAATTTAATGTTTCTAGTGCAATCGTTACTAGGTCCGGATGCAAGGTGAAGTTTTCCGTTTAAAATACATGCAATATTTTTTATTTTTCGATAATAATACTGGTGAGGTGACTAATTATTGGTGAAAAAATCTAAAACCGTATGGAATTAACGTGAAAAAACCTAATTTCACGAAAAAAAAATCCATACATGAGTCATCTCATGCCACGTTTTCACCCTCCTTCTGAAAATTATCGTCGAATTTATCAAAATAATGTTTACATAACTAGAATATCTGAAGGTCCCGGGGTATCATCCTCCCCAAAATTGACATGAAATACCCCACATCATCTTTATTATGTTATTATGTTATTTCAACACGATACGAATAAATTGGATGACAATCGTCAGAAGAACTGCGTAAATAGGGCACGAGATGACCCACACACGTCTATTTTTTTCGTGGAAATAGAGTCCATTCGCGTTAATTTCAAATGGTGCTGTTTTTCCCCAGGAATAAAAACAATCTCGCCGCCAACATCATAACCGAAAAAATAAAACTGCATGTATTTAAAGTTGACAACTTTACCTCGAATCAGCGCGTAGTAAGAATTCGACTACGACGGTCAAATGAGGCTCTAAATTCTCGTTACTTTTTTGGAATCGAATGAGACCTGTTCCCAATGAAAATTTGAAAATACTCAAATAAGCACCACCTTGATATAAATAGATATCCATATGGAAGAAGGAGAGAAAAGGATTTCGACGAGAAAAACGATTGGGGACCACGTGCTCGTGGCCAATCCTGGCTATTGGCTCGGGCCACATTGGCTCTTCTTTTTTTCTACTCGTCGTTGCGCGCGTTCGCGTCGAAGCGCTCCTACAAATCTTGATAGTCAAATTGTATAGATGTACGCAGATACCCAGCCTCGAACAGTACGTACATAGTCTACGTATAATACATATAGGGTATTTCACGTCAACTCAGACAGCTTTGACGCTTGGGTCAACACTTTTGCCTCCTAATTTTCTACATGAATATACGTTGAAAATAGAGAGACCCGTATTTCAGGGTTTTTCATTTTGAGGCCCCGCTTTTGAGATACAGTCGAATAAAGTTGTTCAACCATTGACCGTATTTGGTCATTCGAATCGATGTGACTCAGCAATGGTTAGTGATGAAGGGAAAAACCACAGGTGTTTTTTTTTTTGTTTTTAGACGCTCTATACGATAAAGATATTCATGATTATGTTGTGCCGATGTAACAATGATTCATCAACAACTGAAACCTAAAAATTAAATAAAACAAAAAAAGCTCATTTTATTTTTAAAAATTTTGTTTCCTAAATTACTGGATTAAAAACAAAAATGTTGAGAACTTACAGAGCTTAGTCCGACGTTTCGTTCAGAAGTTATGGTTTTTTTTTCTCATGAAGAACACGTTTGATGTAAAATAAACACATTAAAGCTATAATTTCCGAACAAAACGTCTGACGAAGCTCTGTAGGGCCTTAACATTTTTGTTTTTTCTTAAGGCATCCATAAGAAAAAGAATTAAAAAAATAAAATAAGCATTTTTCGTTTTTTACCATTTTTAATTATTTAATTGTTAATTATAATTGTTTAATAGTTGCAACATAATTATGAATAACTTTATCATATATAGAGTGTATCATATATATAGAGAAAAAAAAAATTTTAAAATGAAATGAGCTTTTTTTGTTTCATTTAACTTTTAATTTTCAATTATTGATAAATAATTGTTACATCGGCACAACATAATCATGAATATCTTTATCGTATAGAGCGTGTGAAAACAGAAAAAAAACCTGTGATTTTTCCCTTCATCACTAACCACTGCTCAGATCTATCGATTCGAATGACCAAATACGGTCAATGGTTGAAAAACTTCATTTGACTGTATCTCAAAAGCGGGACCTCAAAATGGAAAACTCCAAAATACGGATATCTTTATTTTCAACAGATATTCATGTAAAAAATTAGGAGGCAAAAATTTCGACCCAAGGGTCAAAGCTGTCTGAGTTGACGTGGAATACACCATATACAGATATTTTTATAGAGATATACATGGGACATGGACGATCAAGGCGGTTTCTGTATGTAGATTCTGGTATTGGCCGGACCGTCGTGTCTCGTCCCAAGATCCGAAATAGTGAAAATTCGGGCGGGTGAAGCTTTCAAACACCCACAGTGCGGACTCGCACGGTCTCGTGGCTCCGCTGTACGTATTCTATCGTCCGGAGAGTCGTTTATTAACCTTCTTCGATCTTTTCACCTGAATCGCATTTATCTCCTTCGCCGGTCCATCGTCGTTCCTATAACCATTCGTACATCCGGATTTGATACGTTAAAAAGTAGCGAAAGTTTTCTCATTAACAAAAAAGTAGGAAGCATTTTATTTATTATTTATTATTTATTATTTATTATTTATTATTTATTATTTATTATTTATTATTTATTATTTATTATTTATTATTTATTATTTATTATTTATTATTTATTATTTATTATTTATTATTTATTATTTATTATTTATTATTTATTATTTATTATTTATTATTTATTATTTATTATTTATTATTTATTATTTATTATTTATTATTTATTATTTATTATTTATTATTTATTATTTATTATTTATTATTTATTATTTATTATTTATTATTTATTATTTATTATTTATTATTTATTATTTATTATTTATTATTTATTATTTATTATTTATTATTTATTATTTATTATTTATTATTTATTATTTATTATTTATTATTTATTATTTATTATTTATTATTTATTATTTATTATTTATTATTTATTATTTATTATTTATTATTTATTATTTATTATTTATTATTTATTATTTATTATTTATTATTTATTATTTATTATTTATTATTTATTATTTATTATTTATTATTTATTATTTATTATTTATTATTTATTATTTATTATTTATTATTTATTATTTATTATTTATTATTTATTATTTATTATTTATTATTTATTATTTATTATTTATTATTTATTATTTATTATTTATTATTTATTATTTATTATTTATTATTTATTATTTATTATTTATTATTTATTATTTATTATTTATTATTTATTATTTATTATTTATTATTTATTATTTATTATTTATTATTTATTATTTATTATTTATTATTTATTATTTATTATTTATTATTTATTATTTATTATTTATTATTTATTATTTATTATTTATTATTTATTATTTATTATTTATTATTTATTATTTATTATTTATTATTTATTATTTATTATTTATTATTTATTATTTATTATTTATTATTTATTATTTATTATTTATTATTTATTATTTATTATTTATTATTTATTATTTATTATTTATTATTTATTATTTATTATTTATTATTTATTATTTATTATTTATTATTTATTATTTATTATTTATTATTTATTATTTATTATTTATTATTTATTATTTATTATTTATTATTTATTATTTATTATTTATTATTTATTATTTATTATTTATTATTTATTATTTATTATTTATTATTTATTATTTATTATTTATTATTTATTATTTATTATTTATTATTTATTATTTATTATTTATTATTTATTATTTATTATTTATTATTTATTATTTATTATTTATTATTTATTATTTATTATTTATTATTTATTATTTATTATTTATTATTTATTATTTATTATTTATTATTTATTATTTATTATTTATTATTTATTATTTATTATTTATTATTTATTATTTATTATTTATTATTTATTATTTATTATTTATTATTTATTATTTATTATTTATTATTTATTATTTATTATTTATTATTTATTATTTATTATTTATTATTTATTATTTATTATTTATTATTTATTATTTATTATTTATTATTTATTATTTATTATTTATTATTTATTATTTATTATTTATTATTTATTATTTATTATTTATTATTTATTATTTATTATTTATTATTTATTATTTATTATTTATTATTTATTATTTATTATTTATTATTTATTATTTATTATTTATTATTTATTATTTATTATTTATTATTTATTATTTATTATTTATTATTTATTATTTATTATTTATTATTTATTATTTATTATTTATTATTTATTATTTATTATTTATTATTTATTATTTATTATTTATTATTTATTATTTATTATTTATTATTTATTATTTATTATTTATTATTTATTATTTATTATTTATTATTTATTATTTATTATTTATTATTTATTATTTATTATTTATTATTTATTATTTATTATTTATTATTTATTATTTATTATTTATTATTTATTATTTATTATTTATTATTTATTATTTATTATTTATTATTTATTATTTATTATTTATTATTTATTATTTATTATTTATTATTTATTATTTATTATTTATTATTTATTATTTATTATTTATTATTTATTATTTATTATTTATTATTTATTATTTATTATTTATTATTTATTATTTATTATTTATTATTTATTATTTATTGTTTATTATTTATTATTTATTATTTATTATTTATTATTTATTATTTATTATTTATTATTTATTATTTATTATTTATTATTTATTATTTATTATTTATTATTTATTATTTATTATTTATTATTTATTATTTATTATTTATTATTTATTATTTATTATTTATTATTTGGAAGGTGAGTTTACCCTTCTTTTTGCTGTAATGGTAGTCGTAATTTTCATTCCAATTTTTTAGTACTTTTGTTAAATCAAAAAACGAAAACAGTTAAATGGAATTGAAGGAGTGTCGTATCAATGATTTTAACAAAGCAAATATCCGAATATCCTAAATTGTCGCAAAAAACAATTATTATCACCACAAATTACTGTGCATGTTTGAAAAAAAAAATCGGGAGCGTAGAAATCAATGATTCAAACCATATTCTGAGAATTCATCTGAATCAGAAATAAATGATTTCATTGCTCTGAATCGTAAATAAAGAATTTGATAATTCAATATATACGGAGAAATTATTTCTACGATGTAAAAGCAGATAACGATGAAAAAAAAAATTTCGTAGCGAAAAATGAAGTTGTCGCGCGTGTGGGTACGCGGCTAGACGCGTAAAACATTTTGTAATTTCAGTTTTATAACAAGTCGCGATTTGGTCGCGATGGCTCACCCGTCGACTATTTCTCTCGCGTCATTGCGCAAATGTCGACAGACCGGTGAATCCGAACGTATGTACCGTCCCGTAGATACCGCGTGCGAATAGATCGTCCACGCGAATGATCTCGTTTTGGTTCGGTCCATACAAGCTTTTTCACCGATTAATGACATAACCCATTTCCCCCGTGATTTATTTACGAGTCTTCCACGTGATCCGCGCGCATTAAATTGGACTGTGCGACCGGGAATTAATGCACATTACAACGGGAATCATTTACATTTTCACTCGGCCCGCTCGGATGAACGTAATTTAACGATAATCCTTTCTGTCCAATCGTTCTGCTATTCGTTTATATACATGGAATCACATTTGCATGCATAATAAATATACCAAAGCGCGTGACTACGGATGGATATTCTTCGAAACAAAAAAATGCACTGATACGGAAGAAATTTTTTTTTTACATACTTGTGATATTTTTCTTATTGTTATTTATTTTATTTACGTCGAGATTGAGCTTTTTTCAAAATTATTTTTATTATTATTATTATTTATTATTATTATTATTACAGAGTTTTTGCGATAAGAATCCCATGGGGTTGTAATTTGTTTTCGCATTTTGTAAAGTTTTCGTGTTGTACGTGGATCGGAGTCCTTAGCTTTCTTATGGAGAAGTCAATCGATATTGAAATTTATGACTTCATTATTCTTGTAGAATGGAAAGCTTAGCTCCGAAACGTTTAACGACAAATTTCCAACAAAAATCGCTTTGAAATGCCTGTATGTTGTGAAGATATTTGACTTTTGGACGTATTATAGTCGTATACATTTTTGTAAGAGATTCAATTCCCTACATAATAGTATCCAGACAATTACTTTTTCGATCATCTTTATCGAGTGACGCAACGAATAATGCGAAAATGTTTGTTTCCCATATTATCTAAAAGCAAGAACGAATTTCCTCCAGCGATAAGCAAAAGAAAAATAATTCCAACTTGCTTTCCACGAGAATTTTTGTTATGTCAAAAAATGTCGATTGAACCCGTGTACAGCCAGGAAAAAAATTGTTATTTTGAAACAGTCTAATGTAGATATTAGGTTAAGTGGCTTCGGAACAAAATTTCTTCTGCTTTTAATCAAAATACATTCACTGCAAAGTATCTTCACCCGGAGAATTCACCCCAAGGATGAACCCGATCGTATCATTTTTAGGGGCCGCGCAAGATTTTTCAAGTTTTTCCATTTGAAGAACGTGAAGTTTCCATTCAAAAAATCGTAGCTCCGCGAATTTCATAGCTACGTTGATCCCGTTAGTTCCATTGAAAAGCTCTTTAAAAACCGCTCAAAATGGCATGCAGACCTCTGGAATACGATTGCAATTTCCATCGATAATTTCTTACGAAAAAACAAAATTATCGACAGAAGTTGCAATCGGATTCCAAAGTCCGCATGCTATTTTCAGCGGTCTTCAAAGAACTTTTAAATAGAACCAACGGGATCAACGTAGCTATGAAATTCGCGGAGCTACGATCTTTTGAATGGAAATTTTACGTTCTTCCCATGTTGATCAAATGGAAAAACTTGAAAAATCTTGCGCAACCCCTAAAAATAGTCCGATAGGGTTTATCTTTGGGGTGAATTCTCCGGATGCAAGATACTTCACAGTGAATGTATTTTGATTAAAATTAGAAAAAAAAATTATGCAGCCACCCCCTAGTACATATATAATATATCATAACGAAGCCGATCGAAATCCGACCCGCGATAAAGGAATTAGATCGAAATAAATCCATAACAAGAGCGAACGTCGAATTTATTAGATTGCCTGAGGGAAAAAGGGGAAAACGCATGTTAAAACGAGGGTTACGATTGTAAATCGACACCGATAGGTCGTCCCAACGCCCCGAGTGCCACCGTCCCTATTTCGCATTCCCCCAGGCAAACCCGGGCGCGCAAGAAGAAATTCATTTATCGGTTTTCAATCGTCTACCTAATCCGCGCACTCTGAATTCATTATCCGAAAATATATCAAGCGATTCAGGCAAATTCGTTCTACTGCCCCTTCCAACTCTCCCTTTTCTACCAAGCTCGTCGAATTGTTGAGAGCAGGAAAGAAATTACGTTTTCTCATTCGTCGAATCGCGTTTGTTCTCTCGCACTGTAAAGTTCTTTTTTACTTTAGTACTTGGATTGAAATACGTCGTCGTCGCGGTTGCTAGAAAAAATTAAAGAACATTTCTAAATAGATATTGATTTTTTTGTGAGAATTATTCATTCGAATTATATTTTTTTAACATTTTTCGTTTCGTTTGACGAGATAAAAAATGCGACGATTAGATTAGGTTACGCCGAAATTTTTTTTGAAATATTTAGACCTTGTCGAGTCATTTTTATTTTCTTTTTTTTAATGGAAAAACGACGCTTTTTTCCGATGATGAAGCAAAGACCGTGATTTCCGAATTAGATTTTAACAAATTATCATATTTCAGTTAACTGCGTCTCTATGACGTTTTTTGTCACTCGTATCAACTAATTTCCAGAAATAGGTCACTCTACAAATGCGTTGGATAATTTGTTGAACATACCACGTTATTTATTTATTTATTTATTTATTTATTTATTTATTTATTTATTTATTTATTTATTTATTTATTTATTTATTTATTTATTTATTTATTTATTTCTTTATTTATCTATTTCTTTATTTATTTATTTATTTATTCATTCATTTGTTCATTTATTTATTTATCTATTTATTTATTTTTTTATTTATTTATTTATTTATTTATTGATTTATTTATTTATTTATTTATTTATTCATTTATTTATTCATTTATTTATTCATTTATTTATTTATTTATTTATTTATTTATTTATTTATTTGTTTATTTATCTATTTATTTATTTATTTATTTATTTATTTATTTATTTATTTATTGAGCTATTTATTTACTCATTTATTTATTTATTTTTGTCGTTATAAGACAGTGTCGGCCTGGATATTCAAAGCCCGCAGAGACGTCCAAGAGGTTTGCAATAAAGAAGAAAAATCAGAACACTGTAATGAGCTCGAGTCTGGCCGGAGAGCCAATCGAATAACTCGTTGAAAAAATAAGAAGAAAAATAAACAAATAAACAACGCGAAGCAAAAGAGGTGAAAGATTGCGGCTGAAAACGTCGATACCGCTTATTCGCAAAGCCTCAAAACGAAGACGACGGTGGAGATGAAGCGTTATAAGCAAAAATTTTCTCGATGTTCTCATTATAATTTTATAAAGTAGGTACCCGTCCTTCGGCCTTTTATTTTCCTTCCCGTCTCCTCGCGGTCTGATAACTCGATAACAAGACAGGAGTACCGGATGACGGCGAGGAATCGTTGAGACGGTTATTTCAACCTTCATCGGGTTGCAACATTTTTTTTTGTTTCACGTAGAAGTCGAGGAAAAACGAATAACGGAGATAAATGTCCGGACGCAATCGATGAACCAAATGAAGCGTTTCGTTTTTGTTAACGAGGTTTTTATTCCGATTCGAGTTGACAAGTGATGCATTATCTTATTGCTTTTAAAATCGTCATACTTTTATGGGACAGATTGAGACGAGACTTTTTGTTTTATCGCGGTTCGAGGAATAATTTAACGCGAAACACGTCCTTGGTAGATCCCCCCTCCCCCTCGTCCTCCCTTTTTTATAAATATCAGTAGATTAGTTGATTTTTTTTGTAGAAAAAAATTGGAAATGAGGAAAAAATCGATTGTCTATTGGAAATAATCGAAGTATCGATTGTTTGCAAGATAGATTTTACACTTGTTTTAGACACCATTATCGTAAATTAAAATTTTCAGAAAAACTCGAATTCTTTCACAATTAAAAATAATTGTAAAAATTATTGAGAGCATAAATCGCACTCTAGTTTTGTAAAAAAAGTCCTTAACGGCGATAAAGTATCTGGGGAAAATTTTTCATTCAATTTAATAATTAGCAGGTATTAATTACCTACCAGGATTAATTACCTAGCAGGAAATAATTACCTACGCGTTGAAAAACATGGTAAAAAATAATTATCGACCACAGCGAGATATAAAAGGGTTTCAATCAAGCGATTTAGGACGTTTCAGTATTGGCCCCTCGATGTAATGCCGTTTCGGGACAATGTCGAGATACGTCAGCGTGGAATTTCGTGACGCAACGAGCGTTGAACGCCAAACATTACACAAAATTCTCTACAAATCGTTTCAGCCCAACGAAATTTCACTTCAACGATAATCCGTTTATCGGCAATTGAGGAGAAAAAAATCACGACATAAAAATGTGAGATAGCATTTACCGTCGGGGTCGAAAAGGAAATGAAGTTATTCGATACAAGTGGCTTAAAAAGGCATTTGAGTCATTGCCGGGCTGTTAAACGGTCTGTCGATTTCCGGTGCGATTAGGAAAATTGAGTTCTCGCAGGAAAGCGACGAGAGCTTGCGGGAGATGGGAAATATAAGGTCGAAGGGTGATCGGTAAATCGGCTATCGCGATTGGGGGGGGTTCGAAAGAGGATGGGGTTGGGTCCTTCCTAATTCGTTTAGCCGCAGGGCGTGTCGCTGAGGGGAACTTTTGATATACACCGAACCATTCAGCATATCCGGATGGGAACGTTCGACAAATTGTTCGTGCGTAATTGTCCAACCCTTTCCCAACAAATTCCATCCCTCCCTCACCCCTTCGCTACCCTTTCACACGCACACAAACACATACACACACAGAAAGAGAGAAAGAGAGAGAGAGAGAGAGAGAGAGAGAGAGAGAGGGAGAGAAACTTCATCCCTCGGTCTGCTAATGACACGATAAACGAATATTCCAAGCTTTTGTACCGGATAATTCCGTTTTCCGAATTATTTTCAAAGCCAATTAATTTTCATCGGTGCGAAGCACCAAATATTTCGAATGAGGCGTTAACCTCGAAAAAAGAAAATTGAAAATATTCGTCAACAAACCAAACACGATGGAAAAATTTGTTACGGTTGATTGAATTCATTGTTTTTTTTTTAACCGACAGGTCGTCGAAACGAATTGGGCGCGAGTAATTGAACTTTTCATCGTTTAATTTGTGTACCGTAATACCGGTCACATCAGTGTCGCGATAATGCGATGAGGGAATATTATCGGATGTACGAGAGATATTGTTACGTTCAACGGATTATTTTGTCGCGCTATTATAATTCCATCGATGCCGATGCCTTTGATCATAAATGGAATGTCGACAACACGGATATTGTCGAAATTCATTAATTCTCATCGGATACAATTGAAAAGAAATAAAAATGTAAATTAAGTGAATTTAAAATGCAATTTGGTCATATTCGTTGCAATTTGTCGAGCGAATTAGTTGCGAATGAAACTTTATAATTGCCTTGCCCGAAGGCATGTTATTAATTAACCAATAATTATGATAAACAGGTAGGTAAAGAGACATAAAAATTAAAAAAATGAATGAATCGATAAAATAATTTAACGATTTATTTCTCTAAATAAATAAAGAAAATTCAATTTAAAAAGGGTGAAATGTCCTTAATAGAGTCCTCAAAATTGATAATTGCCTCGCCCAGTGGCATTCTATAAATTAACCAGTTTTTATGATAATTGAGTAAGATAAAAATAGATAACGAATGCTTATTTTGAGTATTAAAAAATGATTTAAAAAATCCTCAATTAAGGCCTGAAAGTTGACAGCTGCAACGCCAGCGACATTCTATTGATCCACCAATTTTCATAACAAAAGACTAAGTAAAATAATAGAATACGAAAAAAAGTAGTCGTAAAAAGTTCTTAATTGATGCCTTTATAGTTGCGTCGCTCAGTGGTATTCTACTCATCATCCGACTTTGATCATAAATAGTATAAGTAAAAAAAATTAACCGACTGAATATATGCATGAAGAAAAATAAATTTAAAAAATCGTCAAAAGCCCTTAATTGAGGCCCGAGATGGGTGTGCTGCCGAAGTTATAGCGGATGAGAGGTCCCTGACGATGGTTAGTCGCTCCGTCGGGTTGCGTAACGACGACGAGTACGCGGGAGTCACGTACGGGTAATGACGTGATCCTGCCACGAGCAGCCGTGAGGGGGTCGCTTTTCTCCGAAGAATCTTGCTCCGCATCTTTTGCGTGTCCGCACGGACCGAAGCTGCCGTCAGATGGCAGCGCAGGCAGTCCCGTCTTCACATGTTATCATCGTCTTATCCGCATCGCTTGCGAAGTTGTAACGAAAATCCAGCTTGACTCGATGAGACAAGTTGATTATAAAAGCGGAGAACAACGAGAAAAGTTCTAAAAATAAACAAATAAAACATACAAAATTGTAGAATAGTCGAGACAAAGACGAAATGCAGTTTTACTGCTGTACTGAAGGTACAGGTTCAAGATTTGTCAAAACGTTAACAAAATAACCGCATGGTGAATAGTGATCAAATCGCGACCGGTGACGGAGATGTCGCGACGTACATATGTTTTTCGTTGCAATTCTTTCCCGTCGGCAACGGACGTATAACTCCAACGATGCGAAAATAAGTGTGACACGAGCTGAGTGTCACAACAGCGGAAGCACGTATGAAAGCTCAACACTGACAGTGCTTCGTGCTCGTCAAATTGCTTCGTGACGCAATGTGAATGTGGATTTTAATGATTTCTTTTTTTTTTTTATTTCAGAGGAATATACTTTACAACCAATTGCTCGTTACAATATTGAGGGAAACATATGATTCAGTGTAGATTGTATTTAGCTGTAATAATACACCCATTGATGCAAATGAAAATATGCCATTCTATCCGTGAATTGTAGGAATTGGACGAATAAATATGAAATTCCGAAGGAAATATTAAATCTCATATCTGAATCCTTAGAGAAAGTAGAAATTCGATTAATGACAATAGTAATGATAATCATAATAAAAATAATAATAATAATAATAATAATAATGATGATGATGATGATGATGATAATAATAATAATAATAATAATAATAATAATAATAATAATAATAATAATAATAATAATAATAATAATAATAATAATAATAATAATAATAATAATAATAATAATAAAAATAATAAAAATAATAATAATAATAATAATAATAAAAATAGTAATAATAATAATAATAAATAGTTACTGCTGGATCATGACATAATATCTTACGTTAAATCGTCATAAATGTCATCGCGAACAAAATTTTTAACGTAACTTCAAGAATCGCCGGACGGAACTGGCCGGACAGTTTGAAAAGTTGGGCTCCAAGAAAAAACAAAAGAAAAATGAAACGAAACGAGAAAAGAACGCCGAAAGAAAAAGACTCGAGGGACGGTCATACGTGAATGAAAGATGCTCCCCGAGCTTTCGCGTAGTCTCCCACCGGAGGCGATGACAGATACAAACGCTTCGTTCGAGTATTATTACCCGTCGTCCAACGACCTGCCGCAACCTCGGAGGAGCCGTTTTCGTTGAGCTGGCGTCGCGATGTTGGAAAAGCGCTGCGGGAAAAATCGCTCTCCCGCGCTACAGTCGTTGACCGCACACCTCGCGAGCTTACCGCGTGCGAACAAACGGCCGGAGGGAGAGAGGGGTGGAGGGAGATAAACCGAGGGAGAGAGAGAGACAGAGAGAGAGAGCAAAATATTCTGAAATAGAGAGAGAAAGAGAGGGAGGGAGACACAAAAACGTAAGCGCAAGCTGCAGGAAGGCGTAAAAAAGGCACAGAAAGGAGGGGGAGGGGGAAGGTTGAGCGAGGAGCCGAAAGAAGCGAGGAAAGCAGCAGCATCGGGCTTCGTTGAAGTTTCGACGAGGGAAACTTTTGAGCGAGAGCCCTCATACCGCGCTTTCACCAAAGTTGTGAGCTTTTTCGTCGAACTAGAGAGCTCTCTTCTTCCACATCCAACCTACGCCTACCTCTGTCTTAGTACCCTCTCCAGCCACCCACGGTCTTTGTTCACGCCGATTGGTGACCCCGCGACTATTCAATGAACTCTTCGAAGGTCCTGAACGTCCCTTGAATTATTATTATTTTTACCTTTCATTTTTTTTTTTGCGAACTTTGTTGTTTGTTTAGCAGCGACGGATATCGATAAAAAAAAAGCATCGGGGTAACAATTGAGGGATGATTTGTGGATGAAAAGTTGTATGTTTACGATCGGTTTAGCGAGCTGCGTTCGATCATCGGAGATTCAATGATTCGAATTTATTATAAAATAATAATCCGATCTAAGTTAAGGATCAAGATTCAATACGAAAATAACAAAATACAAAATCGAAACTGTGAATTGTTTTTCTACATTTTTTTGATCAATAATTGAGCTCTTGAAAATTTTGAGAATAATTGATTATCTTGAAAAAATTGAATCAATGAAAAATATGGCGTCAGATATAGTTTCAATGACGATGATAATGACAGTCGGACGTTCGTTACGTCGAACGAGTTCAACCGTGAAAATCATGAAAACGGTGGAACATCCCGAAAGCTTCGCGAAGCGCATCTTCGGAACGCGTTACGTTACGACAATGGAATCGACGGTGCACGAATGGATTTTACGGATGCAAAAGTGGAAAACTGATAAAGCTGATATTCGTGGATGAGAAGAGAATGGAAACGTGACCGTAGACCACGTCTATCGACTCGGATGACGGAGAGAGAAATATTGCTCTGACGTTCCCTCCCTTCCCTCCCTTCTCCTCACCTCCCGCGATACGTCAGCCGATTCGCAGCTTCGTCTCTCGTTTTTTTTTTCTCTCCTTCGTCTCTCAACACCGATATCGTCTTTGAGGCAGCATATCTTCTGAAAATATATGTGAAATATCTGACGTGAATTCTTGAAAATTCGTGTAGAACTTGCAATTTTTTTTATTTTTATTCACGTTATTATTTATTTTCATTTTTTTTCTTGGACGTAACTCGAGTTGCGATGTTACGCGGTGCGTTTGCGGAATGGAAAAATAAAGTTTGCGGAAAAGAGGAATTTAGTATGTGTGTGTGTGTGTGTGTAGTGGTCGAGTGGTTATACGGTGGCGCACTTTCATTTCCCATTCCGAACTCGGATATCGAACAATCGATCAGAGACTCGAGTTTGTGCTGCTACCGCTGCCGCTGGTGCCGTTACTGCTGCGGCCGATGCTGCGGCTACGCTCTCCGCTCACGTGGACCACCTACCTATTCGTCCGGTTGTCGTTCGTGACGGTCAATCTCGCCCGTACAATATGTACTTTTCTTCCAAGTGGACGACGAGCTTTTTCACCATGGCGAAACCTCGCCCGATGCTTCTTGAACTAAAACCTGGCAACGATGAAAAATTCAATAGCCTCGCGAGCTTTCGAAAACAAACGAAAAAACGTCGTTTCGCAGTTTTTCAATTTATTTACTGGGATTTTTATCCGCAACGTGAAAAAGCAACGACTTTTCAATCGGAATAAAATGAAACGTTATTATTTTCGACGTTGATGTGCGGGGGAAAGAAAAATATGAATTTTACACGATTACGGAGTTTTAGAAAAATATTGGACAAGAATGTGGTTTGATTTTTTTTTTTAGAACAAAAAGGTTTTTCGGAATTTTTTTGTAAATTGTTATAATTAATTTCTTGAGTCTGCTTTGATCCCTAAAAAGACAGAGAAGAAAAAAATCACAATTATATGAATGTGAATTGTCTAATAACGAGAAAAAAAAAGCCGGTCAAGTGCGAGTTCGACTCTTTATTTTAATGAGTCATTTTAAGATATCTATAAGACCTAGATGTACCGTTATCATTTTCCAGTAAGCTTCGAGTAAGGCGTTATACTCCCTGATTTTTTTTTAATTTTAGGTCCACCGGTTTCGGAAATAAGGAGGGGGGAGAGGAGAAATCCTCGATTTTCGGATGTTCTACAAACCATCTTTTTAAATATACTATGTAAAATCATGAAAAAAATGTTTTTGTAGTCCACATAACAAGCTCTTTTCAATAATACCCCACATCATATATAAAATTCAAGAAAAGTCTTCCGAGCCCCTACTTAGCTCCTTCTTCAATTCTTGATTTAAATAGTTTCAAGTTTTAACTTTATCCAAAATATGTGGATTAATAAGATATTTTACTTTGTCGAATTTTAAGATTCGTCGTTGCATGGTTACCAAGAAAATCAGCTGTGACAAACAAACAGACACGCGACCGATCTTTTAAGGGTTGCTTTTCATCGATACGAAACCATAAAAAGAAATGGATTATGAATTTTTATTTCCAAAAAATCGTGACTCAGATTTTTTTCCGTTGAAAATCGATATTATTCGTGAATATACCAAGCGCAGTCATTACGAGCAAATGAATTATCCTCGTGAGAAATTGAATGGCGTGGATGCGAGTAGTTCGAATATTAACAGTGCAGCGTACGTCGAGTTTGAGATTATAATGCATCCTGGTGGCTCGTCGTCTCAAGTATTTATAGGAACCCGAAGAGCGTTCCATATAACGACGTACATATTCATCTTCAGCTTCGGCGCAACGTTGGCGCACGCGGCTTAAGAACGAGAGAGAGAAGGAGAGAGAGAGAGAGAGAGAGAGGGAAAGAAAGAGAGAGAGAGGCGACGTAAAACGCGGATGGAGAGGCTGAAGGTGTCGCAACGAGAAGCGACGGAGCCTCAGCGAGACAGCGGGTGAGCTACGCTTCGAAAAGATCGATGTAGCTGCGTTAAATTAGATCACCACGAAGAGATGCATGATTGCACAAGTATGTATCGCATAAGAAGAAGACGGAGAAGAAGGGATTTCTCGCTACACATAGTCTAAGCATACGTACGTCTCGAATATCCTCGTCACAACCGCGATATTCGAGTGGCACAACTATTTTCAATTCATCCAGACTGTGCAATCGTTGCCTCATTTTTATACATATTTTTTGTTATCATTATTATCATTATTATTATTGTGAATAATGTTAACATCGAAGACGAACGGTTCATTTCAAATACCATTGCAATGAAGAGTTAATGACGATCGATGATTGATGCGTCGTAAATCCGACGAAATATTCACGAGACCACTCCAAGCCAACGACGATCATCGCATAATTCATTTAGTTTTTTATTTAAATTTTTGTCCTTTTTTTTCTCCGCGGTCCAATAAGTCGGAAAAATAAAATGAATTCGTGACAGAGTTGAAGGTACGAATGTGGCATACCGGAAACGTGTTGAAAGAGCGTATGAGAAAGGTTGCCTCGTTAGCAGCCTCTCGTCTCGACCCATTGTTATCAAATCGTGACGTAGTGATGTATCTGTAATTTGTAATAGCTCGTGGGTGAGCGGAAATAAATAGCATTGTGTGGGCGTAGGGTGAGGGTTCGGAATACGATCGATACTGCCAAATTTGTATTGAACATGCGGTGATTGTGATTAAAATACATTTTTTTCCACTATCAATAAACTAAATATTCTGAATTCTATATTCATTTTTATGTATTTATATTTATACATATCCTTTTATGTGGATTTGTTGATATATAGATTATTTTATGTTTTCCACCATGCCTCATTCTCTCTCTTTCTCTCTCTCTCTCTCTCTCTCTCTCTCTCTCTCTCTCTCTCTCGCCCAGGTGTCCATAGAAAGTGGAGTTTCAATAAAGTGTTCGTGATGCAATCGATGCCCAACACATCCTCCATCCCATCCTGTATCGCCTGGTGGGGCGAACCGTCCCACGTTGCATCGCGTTGCTGCATCAAATGCGGTGCAATACGATTGCACAAAGCGGTTCTATCGTAGCCTGGAGATACAACCGAGGTGTTTGATTTTATTTCGACCGTTATTTTAATCGATTTATCATTTGATGTTTTTTATTCTTCGTTTTTTTTTGTTTTGTTTTGAGTTCTACAAATTTATTATTTTGTTCGTAAGGAGTTGATTCGTCGTATTGTAATGGCGAAAGCGTTGATAAATGAGAGGCTGATGGCTCGAGACGTGGTTCATGACACAGTGGGGATTGGTTGCTCGGTTTTAATATCGAAAAGTCATTTCGTACGAACGAAAATGAGAATAACGAAATGCGATGGGTTATCGGGTTAAACCAATTTGCATCTTGAGAACACGAATATCGATGTAGCCATGTAGACATGTTTTTCTTTGTATTGTAATCTCGTACATTGTCGTAACCTGGAGCTGCCGCCTCCTCCCCTCATCGCCACGAAAGCCGTTTTTTCTTGTCATCGGCAATCTGTCGACCGTATGATAGAATCTATTGTACTATCCAGATACAAGGCGACGATAATTTATTACAAGAAATATAATTACTAGCAATAAAAAAATATAGATATATAAGGCTTTCTTACTTGATATTCAAGGCATTCGCAAATGTACCAAATATAAAGAAATAACCAAAATACTTCACAACTCCCAACGTATCGTATCAACGATAAAATCAATATTTTAATTACTCAACAATCTCAAGCCTCCCTCCGAGCTTACCTCGTAATTTGGAATGCAAAAGTTGACGAAACAAAAGAATTTCCTACATTTGCACGATAAAAAAAAAATGTCCAAGCAAACGAGCGCGCGTTGTAAATAGTCTTTCGTATAACGCAATTCGGCGCCTGCAAGTGCGCAACGATGTATAATTAAACGGTAACGCAGTGACGGATGGATTGAAGTTCTCGATCAAACACGTCGATGGACGTGGTCGTTCGATCCACGAGACATCTGCGTTCCTGCACGCATCCCTCGCTCGCAATAGATCACCGACGAACCGAGAAGAGAATCAAAATTACACGTGGACACGACAGAGGTGGACGAAGACAGAGAAAGTGATAGAAAGAGAGAGAGAGAGAAAGAGAGAGAGACCGTCAAACTCGGTTGTGTTCGGTAATCGAATACAGCTGAGATCCAAAGACGTTTGAGAGTTGAGATACATTGCGAAAGTAATTCGCAACACGACGTTTCGTGATGTTACAGTTGAGGACGAGACGACGGCGGTTGTACTCGATCTCCGGTTTGAACGGTAGTAGTCGATGGGGTACATACACACGCGGTACTACCGGGCATGGAAAATCCGAATGCTACATACGCGCGCACCAACAGCTCGCAGAGATGCGATTTCGTTGGAGCCTCGTGTGTCTCTCCAGCCCCCTTCCCCCCTCGTTACACAGGATAGCAAACTCGTGCTACATATTCTTGCGCATCGTTCCCACACACACGCACACACACACACACATACTCGCTCTTGTTATACGGCTGCGAATATACGACTATGACGAGGTTTCGAGAAGCACGATGCGAATAGGAGTTGGAATACCAGAAGGAGAATACTTAGTCGAGCGTAAATCGGCCGGTGCCGGATGGTAAATCGGAGCAATGGTCGACAAACACAGTCGCGCGAGGACCCATACATGCACACAAGGACGTTAAACCAGAAGGCGAATACACGGCGGTGTCTTGGCGAGAGAGACTCGTTATCTCGAGGATGCTACTAGGATCGTCTTCACGCGAATCCGAGTACGAGTCGTACGGTTGCGAGTAAGCGAGAGGACACGCGAGAGATGAGGGGGATGAAGAGAAAAGCGGGTTGGTTACGGCGTTTCACCGTCGTCCTCGTCGTCAGCGATACCAGGATTCACCACCGGGAGACACACTCGCAAATCGTTATTCACGGATAAATCTTTCCCCGGTTGTGCTGAATCCATGATTTAGAATCTCACACTTACGTTTTCAAACGCGATTGTGTTGGTCGTTCGACGTTCGGGGGCCGAGTTGACGTCGCGTATGGGTAACGGGTACGGTAGCCGCCCCCGCCGTGCGAATATATAAAGCGGATTAGAGGGTTCGAGGTTTGTCATTCGCGGCAAACCAATCGCAGCAGCGAGTTGCCGGGTACGGAGAGTCAGATTAAACGCATTGAATTTCGTGTACCCAAAGCTCGAATCCCGTAGGCTTAACGGTTTGACGGATATAGATAGACCCGGCTTGACGTACTTCGTCTCGCCCTGCACACATCGACGGTTACCGAGGTTCGACGTTCATCCGTCTATTATGTTCAAAGTGAGTCGTCGTCGGGATAAGTGAAAACGAGATTCTATAATTGTTCATTGATGAGAGATTGATCAGATGATAGAACGTTATTGTTTAATCAAGAAAAATGTGTCCTTTTCAGTTGTTGCTAGGAGCGACGGTGCTGGTCGCGGTTCTGGCGAGGCCGGAACCACCGCTTAACTCGTACTTACCCCCGGGTCGCGGAGGTCAAGGTGGCGGAGGAGGAAACGGGGGTGGCGGTGGTGGCAACAACGGAGGTCCGTCCAATCAGTACGGGCCACCGGGTTTCGGCGGAGGTTCGGGCGGACGTGGGAATGGCGGCGGAGGAAACGGCGTAGGCAGACCGTCGGGCAATTACGGGGCACCGGGTAACGGCGGAAACGGCGGTAACGGAGGTAACGGCGGTAACGGCAGAGGTAACGGTGGCGGACGTCCGTCGAGCAATTACGGGCCCCCCGATCGAGGTAGTTCTGGCGGTGGTGGCGGATTTGGAGGCAATGTCGCCGGGGGTGGACGTCCCTCGGACTCGTACGGTGCCCCTGGAGGTGGATTCGGCGGTGACGGAGGATCGGGCAGAGGCGGGCAAGCCCCATCGGATTCCTACGGAGCTCCGGGCAGCGGTGCCCAGCCTCCATCGAGCACCTACGCAGCGCCAGGTGCGGGCGGCAATGGAAACGGTTTTCGATCGGGTGGACAGGGCGGACGTAACGGCAACGGTGGTGGACGGCCTTCCAACAGCTACGGACCCCCCGGCAACGGCAATAGCAATGGCGGCAATGGTAACGGCGGCGGAAGACCTTCGGACAGCTACGGACCCCCTGGCAACGGCAATGGCAATGGCGGTAATGGTAAC
This sequence comes from Sussaba pulchella, assembly GCA_963971145.1. NCBI lineage: Eukaryota > Metazoa > Arthropoda > Insecta > Hymenoptera > Ichneumonidae > Sussaba > Sussaba pulchella. Next base: position 2,594,401 of record OZ020175.1, on the reverse strand, counting down.
GGCGGCGGAAGACCTTCGGACAGCTACGGACCCCCTGGCAACGGCAATGGCGGCAATGGTAACGGTGGCGGAAGACCTTCGGACAGCTACGGACCCCCTGGCAACGGTAATGGCGGCAATGGTAACGGCCGTAATGGCAATGGCGGCAATGGTAACGGTGCCAGACGGCCTTCGAACAGTTACGGACCGCCTGGCGGTGGTAATGGCGGTAATGGCAACGGTAACGGCGCCGCGCGACCCTCGAACAGTTACGTACCACCGGGAAATGGAAACGGCGGTAGTGGTAACGGCGCCGGAAGACCGTCGAGCAGTTACGGAGCACCCGGAGCTGGAAATGGATTCGGTGGCGGTAATAATGGCGGAAATAACGGGGGCCAGCCTTCGAGCGGTTACGGTGCGCCTGGTGCGGGTGGGGCTCCCAACGGGGGTGGCAGTAACAGTGGCTTCGGTGGAAATAACGGGGGAAGGTTCAACGGCGGTGGTGCTCCCGGAGGTGGACCGTCTACGAGCTACGGACCACCGGCGGCTGGTCAACCGGGCGGCAATGGACAGGGTGGAGATGCTGGCTACCCGTCCGGCGGACCAGCTGGAAACGCCGGCGGAAATGGAGGATTCGGAGGAGGCAGTGGCGGATCCGAGGGTTACGGTAGTGGCGGTCCTGGAGGACAGGAAGAAGAGAATAACGTAACGATTTATTTTTGCTTTCTTCCCCATTGCATCAATTCCATGGCAAATTTATGTTTGAGCCAAAATACTTGTATCCCCCTGCGAAATTACTTGTATTAGGATTCTAAAACTGCGCAAAGAATTTCATCGTAACTGCAATTTATCTTTTTTCTTTCCCAATCCAGGAGCCGGCCAAGTACGAATTCAACTACGAGGTCAAGGACGCCCAGACGGGAACGGAGTTTAGCCAGACCGAGAGCCGTGACGGTGATCGTGCCCAGGGCATGTTCAATGTTTTGCTTCCGGACGGAAGAAAACAGATCGTCGAGTACGAGGCCGATCAGGATGGTTTCAAACCGCAGATAAGATACGAGGGTGAGGCGAACAGCGCCGGCGGGTCCGAGGGATACGGTTCGGGCGGTCCGGGCGGCGATGAAGACGGTTATCCGTCCGGCGGTCCCTCGAGTTCTGGAAACAATGGTGGTAACGGTGGTGGATTCAACGGGGGCTCGTCCGGGGCCGGGGGCTATGCGTCGGGAGGCCCCTCGGGCGACGGAGGATTTGGCGGTGGCGGTAACGATGGATACTCGTCCGGCGGACCGTCGAGCGGCGGCAATGGTGGATACGCGGGTGGAAATAACGGCGGTGGTTTCGGAGGATCTGGCGGTGGTAACGGGGGCTATCCTTCGGGCGGACCATCCGGCGGAGGTGCCGACAGCTTTGGGGGTGGAAACGGTTCCTCTGGAAATGGTGAGTAACAACGGAAACTAACGTAGAAATAAAATATTCAATATTCCCAAGACTCGCGAACGCTTCCGGATTTCGGATGAATTTTGCCTGACTGGGCGAAACCCGAGTAAAAGTAATTCGTATGGAGTATAGGAAGAATATGTGAAGTCTTGTATATGGAATAGGTCGCGTATCGTATATAGAAACGATTCGTATCCAACAAATCGAACGGTATTTAACATTCATCGTTGATATTCAATATCTCTATAAATTGTTAATAAAAAAATCATCATAATTATTTTCGTATATGAATTATATATGAATTGTCTGCAGATAAAGTACAGTCTGTGTACAAAATATATACGTTCGACTCCATATATAAAACGATATATTTTCTTTGTACGCTCTATATATTTTTGGGGAACGACCCAATCTACATTCGAACGACTTCGACCAATGCATGCAGTCACGGTGAAATCTAAGAGATCGTGAATTTACGGAGGACCAGACATAACGAATGTATATCGAGTTAAATTTAATTACCCCGTGGGGCCAGGAGGGTTGGGGAGCTCTGGGTGCTTTCGGCGTTTCCATTGCATCCGCGTGTTTATGCTTCGTCGAACGAGTGAGAATCGTGTCTAGCACAGACCGCACGGACGATAAATAACGTGGACGTTACAGGGGGCTACCCATCAGGACGACCTGGCGGTGGTTTTGGCGGACCCGGTGGAAGCAACGGAGGGGGCGGCCAAGGTGCCAGTGGAAACGGTGGATATTCGTCGGGCGGACCAAACGCAGGCGGGGGCGGATTCGGTTCCGGCGGCAACGGCCCTGCGGGCGGATATCCATCCGGCAGCGGTGGCGACGCCGAGGCCAACGGTGGATATCAATACTAAACGATAAATGGTAGCGAAAAATAAAAACCGCAACAGTGTGAAAAAAAAAAAAAAACGGCTCTCGAGTCTCGTTGATGTATTTATCTCGAAACGATCGATTAAAACAACAACGATTCAACCAGAGTCACACACTTGCGAAAAACGAAACGTCATATCTTAGCATAACAAGTTTTCCATATGGGTCTCATTTCCGTATCAAACCAACGTGAATCAATGCATCGATTTTCTTTTCTTCACAGTTACGTACTTATAAATGTAATTTCTTTCCAGCATTATTATAACCGAATCGTAAAAAATCTTTTCATAGATATTTATAAATTATTAGCATCATCATTATTATTAATAATAATTATATCGTTACTATTATTATCATTATTATCGTAATGACATTGAACCCAATTAATGTTGTAATTATATACATTATATTGTATATACGTATAAACGTTGAACCTACAATCGCCGATGCTTCGTCTATTCCTGAGCCATGGATGTTATTGTCAAACGATTATATCGAAACTTAATTTATCGAAACAACGTATTGTAATAAATGTATCGTCAGTGGACGGAAAAAAATAATAAACTCCGGGTATTTAATTGAAATTCCTTCGGTTTACAATCGACATCGCCGCATTTCTCGAATGTATTTCGTACGGTTGGGAAATAACGCAATTGTTAGGCGAAAGAGGGAGGGCGAGGATGGTTGCGAAATTGCGAGAGACAGTAAGATTGTCGAGCGATGAATATTGCTCGTGGAATCAGGAACTCTCGACGGTAACTCGAACGAGATTATTACAGTGAATGCGGCGGTCGAGGGGATGTTTTTGTCGGCGTCGTACGACAACCGTCTGTGACGTCTCGACTGTGAATCTCGGTATTGCGGTTTTATTATTAGGTGTAATAATGCCCGTACATTTTCATTATATCAACATGGCCATTCGGCAAATGACTGTGTTTCAATCTTGATTACATTGCGAGCTGAGATACCCCGCCAAATATATAGATATACGTATATGCATATATATACATGTTATATGTATATATAGAAGATCAGAACGACGATTCAACCGGTATAAAAGCACGGAGCAGCTCCAACTTCTTGGCTTATCTCGTAGTTCGACTCCGGATTCACATTCTTCTCGCTGGTAGCGTTGAAATAAAAAATTTTGGAAAACAAAAACTGCTCATGCTTCTTAAGGTGGGTAAAGATAATTTTTTCACACCAAAAACTTTTCGCCGTCGATAAAATCAAGCCAAATCTCGCGATTCAATGAAAAGTTCTTTTCGAAAATTCCGAATAAGTGGAAAAAACTTCGAAACCGCGTCGAGTGTTTTGTTTTGTTTTATATTTTTCTTTTCAAACCGTGTGCGTTCGGGTGATTAAGTGCAGCCGCTGGTGTTTTATCCGTACGAAAATATTCGTTCGCTCGACGAAAACTTTGTAATACTTTATTTGAGGGGTGGGGTTTGGAGGGGTTTTGGTCGGAGAAGCCGGTGTGACGAATAAAGCGCTGCGATTACAATGGCAAGCACCCTCGGGAGCTGCTCAAACAATAATTTGCAACTACTTGGCTTAAGGAACGGGTCATCTGCATAGCCAAGTATGCAGCAGCCCTCGGCTTGCGTTATATATTCCACGCTTCCGGCAACGAACAGAACCGCTCCGACTCTCTCACTCCTTCACCACCGCGCCTTATTCGCCCCCGTTTCAACCCCCTGGCTCTGCCGTGACCCGTAGCCGTCGACGCCCAGCTTCTGGCACTTGGCGTTAGTCGATGGGAGATCCTCCGAAAGGCTATTTAAATGTCTAACCCGAGTCACCGACGACGACGGCCTTCCCACCGCCCCCCCACAAATGTCGGCTTCCAACGCATCCCGGGTTACTCCACCGAATCTCCCACGCAGCAGCTACACCCCCATGCATAATGGAATACCTTTGTCACCAACCGGATTTGTCGAAGCACACACGTTCAACCATTTTTCAAATTAATTATTATTTTTCCTTTTTCATTAACTCGAGGTGTGTCAATTTTATTAGATCGGGTAGAACACAGAATTTTTATTATTAATTGGCTATGAATGAACACGGAAATCCCGCAGGGATAAAAAACAATCCAGATCTGCATTGTTGATTGTGCGAAATGTGAATCCGTAGATTTTGGGGGAAATTAAATTACCGGTTGGGATGGGTTGCTTTGTCAAAATGCTTGCTTCCGGTGTAGGTGAATCCTCATTGAATAACTGTAACGATGGAGCGTACAACGTTGAACAAGCTGCGGCATTGGCGGAATGCGTTTCGAAGTGAAGCGGCATTGTGCGTTTTCATTGTCAACGATTTGTAAAATGACGTCACCGTGCAGTTGAATTTGGAATTCAATAATACATGATTTTGTCCTCCGTGTAGCAACTGTGCCGTTTGGGGATTTTTTTTTTTTTGTGTTCAACGTTTGAATTCGACGAATCGCGCTAGCCATTGTTTCGTGAATGAGAAGCGACGGGGGAAGAGGGGTTTGAGGTTTGGGTGGATTATTTTTCGAGAACCGCGGATTCGTTATTCGTGATGTTTGATCGCAGGTCGTACTGGTGTTAGCGACGATGCTGGTGGGTATTCGGAGCGATCCACAGGGACCCGGTTATCTGCCACCTAGCGGCGGGAGACCACCCGGCGGTGGCGCTGGAGGCGGACATCCCGATGAATGGGCAGGAGTAAGCGATATATTTTTAATACTGATTTGATTAAATTTTCTTTTTCTCGAATTATCCAACGAACATTGAATGATATATTGAATGCATGTTGACATTTTTTTATTAATATGTATTCAATATATAATACGTATATGCATTTGTGCTTCGTATAAATATATATATATTAGGGTGGCACGAAAAAAAAAAAAAATTCCGATACAAATGGTGAGCATTCACTACAAAGTAACTTTATGAACCCTATCGTACCATTTTAAGTGGTACACCCACGATTTTTTAAAGTTTTCCCATTTAATTAACATGGGAAGAACGTGAAGTTTCCATTTAAAAAATCATAGCTCTGCGAATTTAATAGCTACGTTGATCTCACAAGTTCTATTTGAAAGCTCTCTAAAAACAGTTGAAAACGGCGAGCAGACCTTTCGAATCCGATTTCAACTTCCGTCGATATTTTTTTACGGAAAACACACAATTATCGACGGAAGCTGCAATCGGATTCCAAAAGTTTACATGCTATTCGAAGAGATTTTGAAAGAGCTTTCAAATGGAACTTACGGGATCGACGTAGCTATAAAATTCGCGGAGCTATGCTTTTTTTAATGGAAACTTCATGTTCTTCCAATGGTAATCAAATGGGAAAACTTGAAAAATCGTGGGCGACCCCTAAAAATGGTCCGATCGGGTTCATCAAGGGCAGAATTCTACGGATGCAAGAAACTTTGTAGTGAATGCTTTTAAATCTTTTTGAAATGCCATTTGAAATCGGAAAAAATTTTTTTTTTTGTTCCACCCTAATATATATATTTATAATATATATTTGTATATTTATATATACTATAATACAGCCCTACCTATCTTTTATCATGACATATAATAACGTATTTAAATATATCATATATGACATTTTTATTTTTATACGATATAAATGTTATATCTCATAATATACATAAATATATTTATGTATAGTACATTATTCATAAACCCATATACCACGTATTCGCAAATTTTAGTTTTGTGTTCATATTATTATTGTAATCAAAATTATCATTTGCTTGTTTATTTTTCAGGACCCAGCGAATTACGAATATTCGTACGAGGTACAGGACGCCGCGGTTGGTTTGGATTTTGGTCATCGGGAGATGCGAAAGGACGAAGAAGCCAAGGGTACTTATCACGTGTTACTTCCGGACGGTAGAATGCAGATCGTCGAGTACGTGGCGGACGCAGGGGGTTATCGTCCGAATATTCGGTACGAGGGGACCGCCTCATTTCCGGCACCAGGAGCCCCCGCAGGCGGGGGCGACGACGGTTACAAATATTAAACAAATTCTCATCGTCGTGTTTCTCATTACGATGATTTAGCCAACGAAAATTTTGTGAAAATATAATTTCTTTGTCGCGATTTTCTTTGTTTCATTTTATTCTTGTGCCTTCACCATTGAACGTTCCCCATGAAAAACGTTGCGAAATTCGCAAACGTCATCGCAATTTAATTTGTTTACTGCCGAAAAATGGTTCTGACAAAACTTTTTCGAGCATAAACTATTTTTTCGAAGTGTTTATGTTAATTTAGTCGAAGTGAAAAAAAATATTGCCAAAAATTTGACATGCTCGTTTGCCACATCCGGGGTTTTCGGGTACTCTGTTATGAATATTTATTGATCAAATACGAATAAAACAATATAATTATTATTATTAATTACAACGATGGTAATATACTTAGTGACGGATGTTTGTTTTTGGCTTCGAGGTTACGATTTGTAGTCGAATGCTTCAGCCTGTTCCATTCCTATATAATATTCAGGTTATTTAGGTTATTGAGGTTGATAATCTCAATAATAATATTTCTACTACTAAATAGTAAATAGTGAATATTAAATAGTTTCTACTTCTAAATAGTAATATTTCTACATATTATTCTATATAATCTTCCCAAAGAACGGAAAAAAAAATTTTAGGCAGCTCTTAGAATTGAAGTATATACTAACCGAAGACATCTGGCTAAATCTGAGCCCAATTGAACTTTTCAGAGGTTCTGCAGTCCATTATATTGATGTTTAATTTCATTAACACGTGACAAAAACTGTTTGACCGGTGGAAATTGCTTTTTTCCGGTAAATATAAATACCACCTTAATCACCCTCACATGTATGGATCACTTTTCCTAATTATCTACTTCCATTGAATCCAACGGAAAATTATTAATTTATCACGCAATCGTTCTTTTGAGTTTAAATTTTTTTTGTAAGTTTTTGATAATTGTTATTGATAAAAAAAATTTCATTGCAGAACCCATGATTCCCCATTTTAAGTGCTTAGTTAGTCTCAGCTTCCGAATATTTATATTTAACGGAAATGTCGATTTCAACTGGTCAAACAATATTTTCCACGCCTTGATCAAATGCAAAATTGATATAATGACTGCGAAACCTCTTTAAATATTACGATTAGGTCCAGATGTTTCCTGATAGTATATACTTCAAATCTGAGAGCTGCCTCGAACCCTTAGATATGAATATTGTATATCACTGATAAAGATTTAATGCCGTTCGATTTATTGTATATAATTTTCCTCGAAATCATATATTTTCCATCTACAGACTGTATACGTCTAATTTCGTATATAGAACCACAAATATTTTTTCCATTTCGATTTCTATTTTTATTCCCACATTGTCAGCAGCGACAGCGCGTGGAGGACCCGAAACCACCGAATTCGGCCGCACGATTTTTCATTCAACGCATATTATAAATTTATCATCCGCGACGTTGATTGTGATCTAGGTTCGAGCAGGAATTTCCGTCAGATTTCGCGATCGATTCGCAGTTCGGGAAAGCGCTTTACCGGCAGTTAGTCAATGCGATCCAGCCGTGGTAAGGAACATTCGAAGGATCGAGATACACCATAAACTTACTGGATCCGCCACGAGAGCACGACACTCTGTTACTTTCACCGAGCTGCACATTCAACGGGGAATCGCAGCAAAAGCGACGGATTAATTTTTCTCATCCAAATCAATTTTTCTCAGATTGTTCTTAAGCTATGGAAATTTGCATTTAAATGCCTGAAAAGTTGACGATTTGAAAACAAAGATTTTTATCAAACAATCTAATTTGGACTAAACTTTTCCAGACGATGATAAAGAGCAATAATAATATTAATAATAATAATAATAATAATAAATATTATTATAACAATAATAATAATAATAATCATAATACTAATAATAATAAATATTATTATAACAATAATAATAATAATAATCATAATACTAATAATAATAATAACACATTTGTGGGAATTTAAAAATAATTATTATAATTGTTGTATTTTACATTGATAATAATATATCATAATAATATTATCATTATTCTGATTATTATTACTATTACGAGTTATCAATAGCAATTATAAAATTGCTATTATTATTATATAATTATATTGCGAAAATTATGCCTGATTATATATTATATTATGCCAAAATGTAATTATAGAATTATTAATAATAATTATATAATAATAACTAGGGGGCCTATGGTTAGTGGTGTCTATGGATAGTAGTGCCTATGGATAGTTGTGCCCATGGTTAGCAGTGCCTATGGCTAGTAATCCCTACAGCTATTTATAATTATTTTGTGTGACTCTTTACGAGCCGCACACGTAACTTCCCGATTTGCAAGCGAAATATTCGAAGTATGTTTTTTTCAAAAAACTAAAAAACGGCTGTACCAAATTGGACCAAAATTTAATCAGCTGTAAGTTACAGCAGAACACATCGATTGCATCATCGATCAGTCTGATTGCGTTATGATTTTTAGAGTAAACTTTAACGAAAAGTGTTTTGAATCATGTTTTTTTAAACAAACTAAAAAACTACTGGACCAAATTGGACCAACATCTAATCAGCTCTGAGTTACAGCAAAACACATCGATTTCATCATCGATCAGTCCGGTTACGTTATTGTTTTTAGAGAAAACGTTAACAAAATATTTTTTTAATTATGTTTTTTTTTTAAACTAATTAACTACTGTACCAAATTGAACCAAACTCTAATCAGCTCTGAGTTACAGCAGAACACATCGATTGCATCATTGATAATTCTGATCGCGTTATTAGTTTTCGAGAAACCGTTGACGAAAAATTTGATCACATACGTACGTACGTACGTACGTACGCTTACACACAGACACACACGAACACACAAACATTTTTTTTTCAAAATAGGCTAAAATGATTCCAATGACCTTAAAACGTGAAGATCTGCCAAAAAATCAATTTTCGATTTTCGGGGTCAATAACATCCCTATAAAATCGTGAAGTTAATAATAATAATATTATTGAATTCCTAACAATTCGTTTGACTGTCGCGATTGGCAAATAGAATGACTAAACTGATATCTCATTACCGGAAATTAGTCGTAATGAATATGTTTTAAAATATTCGTCGACAGCAGCATCATCTTGATCGGCATTAGTTGAATATATCAAACGAGCAGACTCGTTCCAATGAATATCACATGAAGACATGCGGCAAATCTCATCGTAAAGAACGATTTATTATTCAATATAAAATTCACGATCTCGACGTATCAGTTTTACCGTTGATTTCGAGTCTCGACGACGTAGCGAAATAATGCAAAAGTCATAAATCCCCGACAAATTCGTTTAATTTAAAATAACGCATGTGATTTTCATTTCATCGTGAAATTGGAAGCGAATCGTTATTACGTGTTTGCCGAACGAAAATAATAATTGGAGAATTTACTTCCCCTCGAGCTTTTGTACGCCGTTGGGCAACTAGTTACCAACGCGGTTTCGGGTATTCATTTCCACGAGTGCATCGATCATTAGCTGTATAATTATAACGAGATGACCGAAAACAGTGAATCCTTCGTGCGTTGAAATAACCGCGTGCAATACTAACGAAGCAATATAATCCAGACGTCAAAATAATCGAAGATGAGTATCGCTGAATAATTCGGATAATTGGTCATTAATTCGGATTATCCATTAATTGACTTTCTAATCGTACTAAAATCATATTACCTTAATTTGTATGACAAAACATTTCATAACAAGAGAATTCAATAGAAATCTACGAGAAAATTAATCGTGAGATACAAAAGTTGTAAAACGAATATGTCATAAAAAAAAATTTGACGGTGATCCATAGGAGATGAAACCATTTTACAAAAATGCGTAATTTAATAATTCATAATAATTCAGAATTTTTTTATTCTGGGACTACATAACTTATAATTATTCTGGATGAGACATAATTCTATAATTTCATACTTCCATCATTCTGTAATACATAATTCGTGATGAATCGTTAGAGTTCCATAATTCATAAGGTCGTAGTTCCAGAATTCAATAAATAATTATAAGAAAAAAAAGGCGAGAAAAAAAATTTCACGCACAAAACACTTTGATTACAAAGAAGAATTCTGTTCGAAATGTTCAGTAGCATAGACATTTTTCTTCTTCTAGCCAATGATGAAATTAATTGAGCTTCGAAAAGCGACAAAACAGGTGGCTAAGAAGATATGTTATCGGCCGCCGTAGTCCCCAGAAAAACCCCTAAATCTCGCAAGATTCCGTCAAAAACTTAAAATGTTTTTCCATCTCCAATACATCAGTCCATCGTCTCTTCCACCATATTCCGTAATTTTGCGCAAATCGTAGCTGATAACTTTTTTTCCTTTTTTCCGTTTTGGCTGATTAGATCGGTAATGGGTTGGATATAAACACGCGGATATTATCGAGCCGTCTGCTGGCACCGTCGAAGGTTTCAGTGCCAGCAAAATCCGCTGCAGTGCACCCCCTTTCCGCCCCTTCTCACCCACCCCAACCCCAGCTATTCCACAATTCGCGTTCGTGATTAATGAAAAATTCATTATCCTCCATCCAGGATCGAAACCCCGAGCTCTGCATTATTGTCACGAAGTTTCATTCATTAATGGCGTCGCATATATACGTACGTGTATTCCACATCGAGAATACGTTACCGCGTGATTATATAAAATAAACGCGGTGCGCTCGTTACTCGGGGGAGATCCGGATCGCAGAGCCGAACCGGATACGAACGGCCGAAGAGTCAGTCTGTCCGCGGTTTCGAGAAAATCGGCGGCGATATAATAAATTTACGAAATAATCGTGTGAAAAAAAAATTGCGAGGCCGCAACGAAACGCATAATGGCCGTCGGTTATACGAAAAATATATTCGACGAAAGCCGACCGCTTTTTTGGATTACCGGTCTCGTCGGTAAGCCGATTATTTTTATTCATATCGGTTCTGTATTTATCATTCATCATTTATTTATTTATTTATTTATTTATTTATTTATTTATTTATTTATTTATTTATTTATTTATTTATTTATTTATTTATTTATTTATTTATTTATTTATTTATTTATTTATTTATTTATTTATTTATTTATTTATTTATTTATTTATTTATTTATTTATTTATTTATTTATTTATTTATTTATTTATTTATTTATTTATTTATTTATTTATTTATTTATTTATTTATTTATTTATTTATTTATTTATTTATTTATTTATTTATTTATTTATTTATTTATTTATTTATTTATTTATTTATTTATTTATTTATTTATTTATTTATTTATTTATTTATTTATTTATTTATTTATTTATTTATTTATTTATTTATTTATTTATTTATTTATTTATTTATTTATTTATTTATTTATTTATTTATTTATTTATTTATTTATTTATTTATTTATTTATTTATTTATTTATTTATTTATTTATTTATTTATTTATTTATTTATTTATTTATTTATTTATTTATTTATTTATTTATTTATTTATTTATTTATTTATTTATTTATTTATTTATTTATTTATTTATTTATTTATTTATTTATTTATTTATTTATTTATTTATTTATTTATTTATTTATTTATTTATTTATTTATTTATTTATTTATTTATTTATTTATTTATTTATTTATTTATTTATTTATTTATTTATTTATTTATTTATTTATTTATTTATTTATTTATTTATTTATTTATTTATTTATTTATTTATTTATTTATTTATTTATTTATTTATTTATTTATTTATTTATTTATTTATTTATTTATTTATTTATTTATTTATTTATTTATTTATTTATTTATTTATTTATTTATTTATTTATTTATTTATTTATTTATTTATTTATTTATTTATTTATTTATTTATTCATTTATTTATTCATTTATTTATTCATTTAGTATTCATTTATTTATTCATTTATTTATTCCTTTATTTATTCATTTATTTACATATTCATTTATGTATTCATTTATTTATTCATTTATTTATTCATTTATTTATTCATTTGTTTATTCGTTTATTTATTCATTTATTTATTCATGTATCTATTCATTTGTTTATTCGTTTATTTATTCATTTTTTCATTTATTTATTCATTTATTTATTTAAATCATATGTTTTGTTTTTTTTAGGGCTTCGACCACCACGAATCTGCTCCAGAGCATTTCCCGGATACATCTACGTGGCGGTGTTACTCACAGCGTATCACGTGATCTATATGATGACTCTGAGTGAAACACGAGCCATGTACTCGGAATTAAGCACTTACACGAAAACATGGAAAACCAGATTAATTCAGACATATACAAATTTTTTTCTCGTTTCGATGACGATGATATCGAGCGCGTTGATAAGTTCGAAGGTTCGCAATTTGTACGTCGAGATGAACGTCGTTGACGAAAAATTTAAACTATTGAACGTGCGATTCGATCACGCAAGCTCGATGAGACGCGAATCGATTCACGTGCTTCAAGTCATATTGATCACCGTGCTGTTCAATCTCATCGATTACTATCCGGAAATTGGTCCGACGCCGTTGGACAATTTTCTTCTTCTGTGGATCGTCAATACTTTGCCGCAGTTTGTCAACAGTTTGGTGGTCGCGAGCTTCGTCGTCGTAATGATGAAGATACGTCAACGATTCGTGGCTATCAACGAATTGATACCGAATCTCATGATTATGGAAAAAAATGTTATCAGCACGCTCGAATCGGACATGAATAATCGTAAATAAATCAATGAATTAATTTAAATATATTTAAAAAAAATTTTCTTTTGATTTTTTCTTAAATCATGAATATTTATGATTTTCGTATGTTTTTGGTTTATCAGAAGATTCGAATTAAATATAAATAATCGTAAATACATCAATAAATTTATTTAAATCGATTATTCAATTTTTTTCGATATCTAAAAACATAAATATTTATGATTTTTTATGATAAAAGAATATATTATTATTTTTTCTTTGCTAGTATTTTATCGTTCAATTAAGGAATAAAAATGTACAGCTTCGAACGATGAAAAATAATAATTCAGCAATCTTTTAAATAAATTTCTTTCTAGTTTTCAGATTGAGACTTTTGAACAGAATTCATGAAAAACTTTTCAACGCCGCAACGACACTGACGGTTATTTACGGACCAATGCTTCTGACGAGTTTCGTCGTTTACTTTATCACGAGTTGCGCTCATTTGCGTACCGTAACTTTGAATCTCGGTACGAATCACATCGATTTCATCGTCGAACTATTTTGGACGATTTTTTATATTGGAAAGTACGTTTACGTCATCGACACCTGTCACAGCGTCACCGTTCAGGTAAATAATCATCGATTGAATGATTGAATAATAATTTTCCATAGTGAGTTGCAAAAAAAGTTGGTTTTTGAAACCCGAGATCGAAATCCTGAAAATATATATATGTGTGTAGTAGGGTGGTTCTTATTTGGGTCATTTTTGAAATGTTATTGGGGAGTGGTGTCAATTAATGGCAAAAAAAAATTGAGCCTAATTTGAACCTCTTAGTCCAACTCCTTCACCTTCCGAGAAGTAGGTGAAGTTTCCCGTTTAAAATACACGCAATTTTTCTCCATCCCGGTAATTATATAGGAGAGAGGATTAATTATTCTCGAAAAATCCAATACTATATGGAATTCACGGGTATAAACCCGACTTTCAGAAAAAAAACACATGTACGGATCATTTTTATATTTTTTACTCTTTTTTAAATTAAAAATTGATGAATCTGCATAAAACCTGAGCCAAGTGAGACAAAATTGACGTAAAACATTCAACTCAATCTTCCCGAACTATCACAATCAATGTAGGGTCCCGTAACTCTCAAATATTCTATTTATTGCAGAATTATCCCGATAAATTGCAGGACGATCGTCAGGGTCCGGTGCGAAGGTGCGTGTAAATGTGGCACGAAATGACCCATGTGTCATATTTTTTTCCTGAAAGTAGGGCTCATACCCGTGAATTCCATATAGTATTTAATTTTTTCAAGAATAATTAGTCCTCCCTCCAACATAATTATCGGGATGGAGAAAAATTGCGTGTATTTTAAACGGGAAACTTCACCTGCTTCTCGGAAGGTGAAGGATTGGACTAAAAGGTTCAGATTAGGCTCAAACATTTTTTTTTTTTTTTACCATTGATTGACACCACTCTCCAATCACATTTCAAACATGACCCTAATAAGAACGACCCTAATGTGCAGTAACGTAGCTCGTTCAAGGGCAAGAAGATGGCGGCAATTTGGAGGGTAAATAGATATATATTTGGACAATAGTTTTGCTCAGTCTCGGAGGAGGGCGGCTTATTCTATTCGGACGGCTGATTGGTGCCTGTTAAATCATTGACACGCCAATTGTTTGGTTTTCGGGATTATGATCTTTCGGGACGTTGACAGTCGAAGCCATGCCGATTCGGAACATTTACTTCCGGAGTATTTTAATTCGATTTGTTGAACTGTTCGAATCCTCGATATCAGGAACATCGATCCGCACCGATTTCCCACTTCTTCGATGTTAAGCCCAAAGGCGTCAGCTGGAAAATGACAGATTAAATGAAACCCCCCACCCTGTCTCTCTCATTGTAACGCCGCTATCTATTTGACACCAGCTATTTTTTAATCATTTTGATTATTGATCGTAGTAATAATCATGTCAAAATCAACGTCGAGACGTGCTGAAAAAAGTGGACGTGCCGGAAGGCCTGAAATTAGCGAAAAGTGCAGCACAACGTTCTCGAAAATAAGAAAGAGTTAGTTTTTCCGCGACCAATACAGGCCCATGTGGACCTGTATTTTCATTTTATTCCCCCAAATAGAAGCCCATGGGCCTTTATTCAGAGGCAACAATAATTCTTCCAAAACTAACTACGGTTGCTCTTCGGATTGCTTATCAATGAAAATTACTATAACAAATAATTCTCCCCTTGCAATTATTATTTGTCTCTTATTTGTCTCACATATTTCTAATCTTTCAAGATAATCAGAATCACGTTTTATTTTATACTCTTCTATTGCTGCAACATTTGGAATAACCCATTAATTAAATAAATATTTTTTCCAAACAAACCTGTTTTCATTCGGAACCCCATGAGCATTCAGGTACAACTCAAGAACCTTTAAAACTGCGAAAACAAATTACAAACCCATCAGCTTCGTATTGGAAAACTCCAGTAGCTAGCTAACGTGGCCAAAGACTTGGCAACAAATAAAAAAGTCACTGAAACTTCAACCCCCGAGAAGATCTTACGTTGAAAAACAGGAATCTATCCCATCCCAGATTTCATCAATTAGTTTCACTTCCTCAAAGCGTACTTCGCACACCCTGTTTTTTATTTTTTTCCTTTTATTTTTCGTTTCCCTTCGTCGACGAATGCGTTGGTGTTGATTGAAGATCCTTCCGAGAACGGAAATCTCGTATTGCAAAATATTCGAAGCGTTTCATGTACTCTTCGATGATTAATTCTCTCCCCTCCCTTCTCTCCCCTTCCCTGCGCCCTTTCTCTCTATCTTTTCGACCGATCATCGTCGAGCGAGAGGAAGATCGATATTTCGAAAGATTTTAGAATAGTATCGAGCGATACGTACGCGGCACGCAGATGATAGAGATCGAGAGGCTGCGTACCTGCGAGAATTGCACGACCATTCGTAACTGACATATACCGCCCGTAACATCTGATTATGATTCTAATTGCGTGACGATGATCGATCGGACTCAAGGCCGCGGGGGCTGTGTTACCGTAACACTCCCCTTTGTTGGCTGAACAACGAAATAGAAAGAAAGGAAAAAATAGGTCATAAGGGTGAAGAATTTCATCGTTACAAATTTATTTCAAGGCCTTTGACGATTATTCCGTTCGACGATGAACCGAAGAATCCTTGAATGGCAAATATCGCGGACACCGGGGCGTGTTGACTCACTCGTTGAAAATCGTTCAAAATCACGAAGAACGAATTGCAATTATTTCTCAATTATCTCGTTAAACGTAGAATTTTTAAATTTTCATAATATCATTATTATTGTAATCGTTATTATACAAATTAATAAATTGTTTAACGTGATAATATTTTTTCTTCACGGATGAAAAAGTATTAATGAATAGATAAATCTTTGCAGGGATGGGAAATTTATCGAGTGAATTATTCGCTACGCATTGTTGTAGATGGCAATTTAAGGGGATTCAATAGTGTGACAAACTACCCCGGTCAAGCTTGAATGGTACAAGTGCACAATAGTGCGAAGAATGTTTTTTGTTTCGAATCTTTCATCGTCCAGTCGCGCTCTCTCTCTCTCCCGCTCTCGTTTTCTCCCTCCCTCCCGCCCTCCCGCCCTTCCTTCGCTTCTTCTTTATGTACTCGAGCGCATAGTTTCACGTCCACGTAATAGTCAATGACTCGTTTGAAGAAATCCATTCACGTTGGATCCCCCCTCCCCCCTACTGCCATAGCCCTCTGTTGTTAGGCCGTCCGCAAGTCACCGGAGTTTACGCCGCACACGTGCTACAGGGCACAATTTCTGTGTTCTGGATCTTATTCATCCTAGTTGGCTTTGTACAAAGCAACGAACCGCCTCGAACCCCGGTATTCACATACATTTGTTGCGAATATTTCTTTACTTCACATGTACATCAGTTAGTACCTACGACTGACTGATATACTGATTTTTTTGTTTTCTTTTCTTTTATTTCTTTTTTTTAACTTGCAATGACCCTGTGACGGTTTAGAAAAATCGCGTGGAGAACGACAATCGTTGCGGAAAATATTTTTTTCGAAATGAAATTATGGACATATACATGAGCAATTATTAGGATATTTATAACTGTCCATGAACTGTACGTAACTGTACTGTACTGTTTATTTACACGAGCTGTGAATCGACTTATCGTTTTTTTTTTCGCATCTACTTTAATTTCGATATTATTGAAATCGAGAATGAAAATATAGAAATACTTGTAGATTCATCGATAGTGAATATCCGTGCCTTCTCCGACCTTGCTATCTTTTTTTTAGAAAGCAACAAATATTCGTTTTATTTCTTCGTTAACCACTATTTCTTTTTTTATTCAACTGCAGTATATTTTCCGACGTTCTTCATAAGTAATGATATTTGTTTCAATTACACTATTTGTTCAGAACAATAACGCTACTTGACCCAACGAGAAATCCTTTTTTTTCTGTTTGGGTCGTTGAAATTTGGATTCGAGAGAAAACATTATTTATTCATTTATTTATTTATTTACTTGACCCAACGGGAAATTTTTATTTATTCATTTTTAATCGAAGCTTTCTTTGAGCAACAAGTGGTAGAAATAATTAATCGATATCTCTTATGCGATCGGTCAATGGGTCTGTAACGATTCTCGTTCAAAGTCGTAAATTCGATTATAAACGTTACGAGGTTTGAAGTTCTTTACGACTGTTCGAATCTCAATTCTTACCGCACTTACGTTTAATGCCGCCATCGTTATCATTACAACAGTGCGAATTGTCGGGACGATTGGTCTGCGAGAGATGTACGGACGATGATCATCAACCGCTCAAGAACGAGGTACGAGATCTTGTGAAATCGTATAAAACCATGTGAGCGAGAACACGCAGATGCAAAAAAATAAAAAATAAAAAATGGATGACGGAAAATTCTGAGAAAAGCAAAAATAAAAATAAAAATATTGATTTCAGACAAGCGCATTGGCTCGACGATTCAAGAGCAGAATTCTTCGGTTGACTGCCTGTAATTTATTCGATATCGATTATCCAACGTTGAAAAAGGTGAGTACAAAGGCGGATGGTTAACACGAGCCACTCCAGATATAAAATATATATATGGACGATCGAAGCTCTCGAGTAGCTTTTTAGAGAAAGAATCGACGCTCTCGAGTCTAGATGTACTCGAGCTTCTTCTCCGCATCCGTTCCACTTATTCAAAGTTCCATACAACGAACTCAACAGAAATATTGGATTTTTCATTACAGATCATCGTCAGTCTCGCAGCTTACGTATTTTTCGTCTATCAATTCTCGAAAAATTCTCCACAAACTAAATAATTGTTTGCAAAAAAAGACTTTTAATAATAAAAAAAAAAAAATAATAATAATAATAATAATAATAATAATAATAATAATAATAATAATAATAATAATAATAATAATAATAATAATAATAATAATAATAATAATAATAATAATAATAATAATAATAATAATAATAATAATAATAATAATAATAATAATAATAATAATAATAATAATAATAATAATAATAATAATAATAATAATAATAATAATAATAATAATAATAATAATAATAATAATAATAATAATAATAATAATAATAATAAAAATAATATTGATGATTGTCGTGAGATAATTCCGATTGAACAAATTTTCCGATGATATTTTTATTTTCTACAAATTAAATGGTGGAACCGATCGAGATCCGGCACCAACCCCCCTCCCACCCCCCCGCTACCTTACGAAATATCCTCGACACGGTATCTCGCGACGACGAGTTCCGGCCTATGACGAAAGTGAGGGGGCAGCAGTGAGAAGCCGAGCAGTTTGTGACGGATACAGACGGAACGAGAAAATGCAACCGACAGAGCCCACGCAACAAATAAATGTCGGCGTTTTATTTTATTTTAACGGATTTTCCTTGTTGAAAGTTAGAAGAGCTTCTTGGAACCTACGGGAAATCTCGGCGATGGATAAACCTATTTGAAATTTCTCTGTTATTCTAACATCGTAGCTAAAGATATAACATAAGAAATTCACCCGAAGACCCAGAAAAACAAAAAGCTCTCAGCAAATTCTACTTTCTTTGAAAAAGTTTTCAAAGACAACTGTGCCCGTTTGAGAATCAATACGAATTCGAAAATATAAATGGATAAACAAACCAAAACCCATGTGCCCGCCATCCGAAAGAATCCAAAAGAAATAAAGAAACAAATGAATTAAATAAAATACATTCCCACGCTTACGCACGATCCAATCCAAGATCCGTTTTTTTTTTAAATCGAAAATCGGCCATTATGAGGCTTTGAGCCCACGTAACTCCGCGTTCGAACGAAAACAGCAAAAAATGCGTATAAAAAAAATTACAAAAAATTGTAGCCTACATAAATTCTTTGGTAATGGGACGGCGAGCGATGGGGCCCCTGGACAGAAGATGTGCATTACGAGGAGTGATACGTGGCTACCGCTTTGGTGCATAAACGCGGGGCAAAAGCTGCATCACACGTTGAGGGAAAAGAGGCGACCGAGCGTGAAAGTTTTGCTCGGCGGGGCGGCTCGGAAAGACACACGAAGCGAAGACCGGACTCGTCGAGCCCAACGACGGATAATCGTACAACACGCGGAGGCAGGGACAGGCAGAGAGAAAGAGAAAGAGAGAGAGAGAGAGAGAGAGAGAGATGAAGAAGAGAGCGAGAGAGGAGGAGAGAGAGACGCGTCGTGCCTCGAAGTGAAGGTATTAATTTATTCGGCGCTTTAGCACAAATTCACGATTTCGATTTTCCATAAAACAGCGAAAGTACAAACTCCGGATCAGCGCCATCGAGAAGATGCATGAATGCACTCACCTTATCGCCCGGTATATACACGGTGTGTCGAAAAAGTTTCGTTAATTTTGAACGAAACTCGGTTTTTCGTTTGCTCGGAGATTAAACTTTTTATTGAATATTATCGAAGGACCGAAGAACTCCAATCGATGGGTCTTTGGCAATATAAAAAGAAAACCGATGATAAAAAAAATTATAATAAAGAATTAACGGTGATACCGGGAAGGAGAATAAATATGTATTATATTGTCACTAAATAACTTTCACTGATATGACCAGGTATTATTGAAAATACATTCCTTCCGATTAAATGCGTTTGGATGACACAAATGTCGCCGAAAAGCTGTCTGTCAGCTGTAATTTCAGTTTTGGGAACAGTAAATGGTTGCACGGCTCGAGATCCGGAGGGTACGGGCCATGGTTGATTTTGTGAACTGTTTTAAGGCCAGAAAGTTGCGCACAACGATGTACTTTTGAGCGGGAAAAATATTTCCACTAGAAATCCGGCTGATTTCTTTTATCAGATGCTTCATAACGCCCGGGTAAATATTTAACGGTGACTGGATAAGCTCGTTGTCATACCAAAAAGTGAGAAAGATCATTCTTGACTCTCCATTTTCGTACGCGCTGTTTTTAGGGCTTCGTTTTTTCGGTTTTAGGCACATAGGTACTCTGATGGTTTTGGTCTGTCCGTCTGTCTGATTCATTTCAGTATCGATGCTACTGACGGCGTTATACACATAAGTAAATACATAAATAAATGAATAAATAAATAAATAAATAAATAAATAAACTTTCGGAAACGTTGGGACACACCTTGTATAACGTTCAAACGTGACGCAACGACGGACCTTCGCTGTGGCTGAAGAATCGAAAAGACTCAGTCAGTGAGAAGAAGGCTCCGAAGAAAAAGGAAAAAGGAGCAAAGTGGAAATAAGTAGAATGACGTGGACGCGTGCAAAACGTTACTTCTGGTGATCATCCGCCCGCCCTTCCTCGCCCATCTTCCATCGTCAAGGTCCACAAACGAACCGCACAGCGTCTTTACCCCGCGCAAACGTTCCACAATTTCGTAGATATAATAAAAAGTAACGAGGACTCTAAATTCACCGAGCATTGCTTTACCAACCTCGATCTCCGCCATCGGGTTTCTTATTTTTTTTTTTTGTTTACTTTTTCTTAAATTTATTTTTCTCAATATATATATATGTATCTTGAAAAAAATTAATCATACGGATTAATTACTTACTATCATTTATTATTCAATATAATTGTAGAAAATAGTTATATTAATTTTTAGACTGTTACTAAATTATTATATTTATTATAATTATTATAACTATTATAAAATCATGATTAAATTGTTATAATATTATCATATCTATCAATAAATAATTATTACAATATATAGACCTAAAAATATATCTACCGCGTTTCCTTTTTCACTTTTTATTGAATTCATTTTTTCAGTATATTTATACGTTTCGTTCTTTCTTTTTGATTGGTTTCCTTTTATTTTTTTTTTGAAATTGCTCTTCATACCGCAAGTATCGATGGAGAATGGCTCGTGAGTGCGAATTGGTGATGAGTGCGAACTCGAACGTACATTATCGTGATGTTACGGATTATCGTTTGCGAGTGAGGAACCTGAAGGCTATGTATGGGTCATTTCACGCGATTCACGATTAGTGTTGCTGCGATAATTGAGGTTATGTGCGCGATTACCCGTTCTTTGGATGACCCCTTAATGTACGTCTGGCAGTCCGTGAGCGTGTAAGATGTGTCTTTGCACGGCATGAACCATTTCTCAACAAAACCCCCGTGATCCCCGGGTTTACGCCGAAGGTCTGTGAATTTACAAACACTTAATCAGAAAAAAAAAACAAAAGCGAAATTTTTTAAAAATAAGTCCAATGCAAGTTCTATCGGGAAGCAAAGCGATCCGTAGCATATTTTTAATAATTATTTTCTCAAAATCTAGAAGATCTAAGATTTCTATGATAATCTTTCTGTAAGCTAAAAATAAGGTGTTATATTTACAGACTTCATTTGAAATTTTAGGGCCAGTAATTTCGAAAATAAATGAAGGGGGGGGGGGGCGGAAGCAATATCTTAATACATTTTGAAAAAATGTTTTTTAAAATATAAAAAATAATATTTTAGTATTCCCCATAACGAGCCCTTTTAAATGTCACCCCACATGATAAATCTAATTTTTTTTAAATCTCGAGTCCCTGATTTGCCCTCCTCCTAATATCTTACGGAAATATTTTCAAGTCTTAACTTGTACCAAACATCCGAGTCAATAAGATGTATTCCTATGCGAAATTTCAAGTTTCTACGTTGCATGGCTTCAGCAGACGGACAGACACGCGGACAATCCCATAAGAGTCGCGTTCCACGAAACGGAACCCTAAGAAAAAAACAAAAAAAATTTCGTAAATTAGACTTCGAGGCCTTCCGTTCTCCATATCATCGCTCGACATTAACAAAATCGAAAAAATTCTCAAATCTATCAGACCGTAAAAAATTTCTAAAAGAAATACAACAAACAAAATAGGTATAAGCCAGTCCATGCGAAACGCGTCATACACGCCATTCGCGGTTGACCCAAAGACGGGAATCGAGTGCACAACGTCGATCACCGTGAGTACTCGGCGAGCAAGTCGAATGCTTTTGTGTGTACGTGGATCTGTGTGCGTGTAGGCTTTATGACGGAGATATAGAACAGGCATTATAACGCGGATCGTCTTTAACTCGTCTGTGAATGGTTACGCAATTAGCGGTCTCGTGGCCCGTCAGTCGCTCCACTAAGTATTCACAGCCCATCGAGCGATGCGAATACAAGGCGTATTAGATAAAAGAAAGCACAGTTCGCGAGGAGGAGAGAGGGGGGAGGAGGATCGTTTGCGTAATCACTGTAGGGGCTCGAAGAGAGAGCATCGGGGCGATTTGTACGGTTTGAAAACGAAGCGGGAGCGTTGATATCCCGCGCATGCGCGCGACCCAGACGGTTCATACAACGCATGAGATGTATGTAGATTAGGATGGTCCTTATTCGGGTTATTTTTGAATTTTAATTGCGCCGGGGGCTCAATCGATAAAACGACTGAGAAAAAAAATGTTAAACATAATTTGACTTGTCTGGGCCAAGTCTTGGTCCGCGCTGATTTGAGGGCGAGTTTTCCGTTGGAAATACACGTAATTTTTCTATCATTTGGTTATTATATTGGTGGAATGACTGATTATTCCTAGAAAAATCCAATATCATATGGAATTAACGCGTATTAACTCTACTTTCATGGAAAAAATATTAATATATGGATCATCTCATTCTACGTTTACTCTGGCGATTATCATCCAATTTATTCAAATAATAATAAATATTCAATATTTATTATATCATAATAATTAAATAAAAAATTATTTGAATTAAGTGGATGATAATCTCAAGACGAACGGTATAAACGTGGCATGAAACAACCCATGTATGTATATTTTTTCGTAGAAGTAGAGTTCACACAGTTTAAATCCACATCGTCTTCGATTCTTTCCGAACTAATTAGGCACCCCGCCAAAACAATCACCGGAAAATAGAACAACTGAATGTATTTTAAACGAGAAACTTCACCTCTAATCAGCTCGTGTTCAAAATCAAACTAGACAGGACTAATTAGGCTTCGAATTTTCGTTTCTTTTTTTCAAATCGATCGAGACCCCGGCGAAATGTAATTTCTAAAATGACACAGATAAGACCCACTCCATACATATAGATATACAGATATCCAGATATTCAGATATGTGGAGCGCGTTGGACCGTTTATGCACAGAACGGGCTTCCAAGCCTCGCTGGGGCCCATACGATGATCTCCGGTGCTCTCACTCGGCGAATAATTACGAGAAAGACGGGTGCGAGAGCGCACCCGCGACGCCTTGAGAACTATGCGAGTGCGCATAGGCACGAGCGAATGCAGCGCGCATCACAATCCGGATCGTACGAGTATCATACGTTATACGAGAAACGGACCGCTTCGGTCGATCGAAAGGGCCGGGAATTGGGAAATTCGTCTTTTATTACGCGGTAAATTAATCGACCGTGCAGTTTTACCCTCCCCGCCTCCCCTCCTCCTGATATTCCTCCTCCTCCGCCTCCTCCCTTCTTCCGTGGTTGCTTTATCGCAGTGACTTCGAAATAGCTACGTCCAGCAGCCGTAAATGAACCGTCTCACAATCTTATCTGCATCGGATGCTCATAATTGATGGGAATCTTTTGATCGAGTCTTTACGTATTGGTTATTTATTATCATTGTTTCAACGATATTCATAAATTTCGTCACGTTAAAAAGTGGATTAACATTTTCGGTCCTTAGTTTTGTAAATTGTTTTCTAATTTATTTTCATCGGTATTTCAATCGAAGCAACTATAAGAGAATAATTATTTCTCTTTTCTTTTTTCTTCGTAAAAATGCCTGTAATTTAATTTTGGCAAGTTTAATAGATCGGGGGGTTTATTAAAGTTAACGGAAGAAAAATGAGAAAATTTGTTAGGAATTAATATGCCAATAGATGTATTGTCCATGTGTGGCCAATGACTGTGCCGGCTCCTCCGAACGTGATCACCGCCACGTGCGCATCTTTCTTCGGTCGTACAACGAGAAAATAAAATTCAAGGAAAAAGAAACGTTTTTCCGCATAACATATTTCTATCATTTGCGTTATGGCGGTTTGAAGAACGCATGCGCGGTACGGTTTTTCCGCCACGAGAAATGATCTCTCTCATCTCGAACTAGCATCTCGTATGCGCGTCTTGTATCGTTTGAATGTACAAACCTCAAAAGTATCACCCGACAAAACCCACGGAGAAATTCAATCGTCACCAAATCTGAATCCCATATGCAGTCAGTGACAGTCGTACTAAGTCAACTTGGACGATGGAACGAATGAAAAAAAGAAAGAGAGAGAGAGAGAGAGAGAGAGAGAGAGAGAGAGAGAGAGAGAGAGAGAGAGAGAGAGAGAGAGAGAGAGAGAGAGAGAGAGAGAGAGAGCGAAACGTGGACGACCACATCTCGAGCTCGAGCTCGTAATATAATTGCTTTCTTCGGCACGCAAGCCTTTCGACTGCATAGCTGATGAATTACGTAACGAGATGATGGACTTTCCTATCTCTTCTTCTTCGATAATAGTCGTCATTCGCGGTGGCGCATGCGCACCACCGCACCAACGCATCCGGTTTCTCGTGAACTTCCTTATTATTTCCTCGACATTATAATAACTCAACTATCACGAGACCTACATTATTATTTATTATTTATTATTTATTATTTATTATTTATTATTTATTATTTATTATTTATTATTTATTATTTATTATTTATTATTTATTATTTATTATTTATTATTTATTATTTATTATTTATTATTTATTATTTATTATTTATTATTTATTATTTATTATTTATTATTTATTATTTATTATTTATTATTTATTATTTATTATTTATTATTTATTATTTATTATTTATTATTTATTATTTATTATTTATTATTTATTATTTATTATTTATTATTTATTATTTATTATTTATTATTTATTATTTATTATTTATTATTTATTATTTATTATTTATTATTTATTATTTATTATTTATTATTTATTATTTATTATTTATTATTTATTATTTATTATTTATTATTTATTATTTATTATTTATTATTTATTATTTATTATTTATTATTTATTATTTATTATTTATTATTTATTATTTATTATTTATTATTTATTATTTATTATTTATTATTTATTATTTATTATTTATTATTTATTATTTATTATTTATTATTTATTATTTATTATTTATTATTTATTATTTATTATTTATTATTTATTATTTATTATTTATTATTTATTATTTATTATTTATTATTTATTATTTATTATTTATTATTTATTATTTATTATTTATTATTTATTATTTATTATTTATTATTTATTATTTATTATTTATTATTTATTATTTATTATTTATTATTTATTATTTATTATTTATTATTTATTATTTATTATTTATTATTTATTATTTATTATTTATTATTTATTATTTATTATTTATTATTTATTATTTATTATTTATTATTTATTATTTATTATTTATTATTTATTATTTATTATTTATTATTTATTATTTATTATTTATTATTTATTATTTATTATTTATTATTTATTATTTATTATTTATTATTTATTATTTATTATTTATTATTTATTATTTATTATTTATTATTTATTATTTATTATTTATTATTTATTATTTATTATTTATTATTTATTATTTATTATTTATTATTTATTATTTATTATTTATTATTTATTATTTATTATTTATTATTTATTATTTATTATTTATTATTTATTATTTATTATTTATTATTTATTATTTATTATTTATTATTTATTATTTATTATTTATTATTTATTATTTATTATTTATTATTTATTATTTATTATTTATTATTTATTATTTATTATTTATTATTTATTATTTATTATTTATTATTTATTATTTATTATTTATTATTTATTATTTATTATTTATTATTTATTATTTATTATTTATTATTTATTATTTATTATTTATTATTTATTATTTATTATTTATTATTTATTATTTATTATTTATTATTTATTATTTATTATTTATTATTTATTATTTATTATTTATTATTTATTATTTATTATTTATTATTTATTATTTATTATTTATTATTTATTATTTATTATTTATTATTTATTATTTATTATTTATTATTTATTATTTATTATTTATTATTTATTATTTATTATTTATTATTTATTATTTATTATTTATTATTTATTATTTATTATTTATTATTTATTATTTATTATTTATTATTTATTATTTATTATTTATTATTTATTATTTATTATTTATTATTTATTATTTATTATTTATTATTTATTATTTATTATTTATTATTTATTATTTATTATTTATTATTTATTATTTATTATTTATTATTTATTATTTATTATTTATTATTTATTATTTATTATTTATTATTTATTATTTATTATTTATTTATTACTTATTACTTATCATTTATTATTTATTTTCATGAGCAGAGTAATTTTTTCTTCTCACCCAGCGAGCATTGCATCGACGCGAAATTTCCTGCAAGCTCCAACGAGGATTATCAAACGCTTGATTAATATCAAATTAATTTTCATCGACGACGTAAAGCTCGCCCTGAGGGCGCGACGACACCGGTGCCATTGAAACGGGGATCTTCATCATACACCGATATCACATATCACAAACATGCGCGGAAAATTTGTGGATCGTACAGTGATTTTCGGATTATTAATAATTACACGGAATATTAATTAATCGCGAGCCACTTACGTGATTTTTTTTGTAGTCACATTTTTTTTCTTCCTGTCACGTGACGGAAGAATGATTTTGTTGCTTTGCCGCAGAGCGATATGCAAAATGTCAATACAACATAAAATTTGTATGTATAGCCATCATTTATTCTATTATCATAATTGTGAAATGCGGCAGGCTGCATAAAAGGCGCAATTTTCCGAAAATGGAAAACTATAATCACCGTTATAATAATATTCCATATCAACGACATCGGTCGTACAATAATATAGCGGTTGCTTGTGTTGTGACTCATAACAGAATACAATATTCCGGACATTGCACAGATTTTATCAACCGTTCATTAATCGGAAATTAATTTCCCGACGACGTGGAAACTCCGAAAGTCGTATTCTCACTAATGACAAATTGATTTTCATCAACGAAAATTTGCATTGAAATAAAAAGTTCGGCGGGGGGGGGGGTCCCGGTGCGATGGAATTAATTGCTCCGCCGTTATTAAACATTCGAACGTCACGTCGATTCATTATTTGAAAAAAGATTATTAATATTTGATAATGCACAGAAACGTTACAAAATATTCTTTTAAATAAAATAAAATAACTAATATCAATTTCCGCTTGAATTTTTCTAATAAAACGTAACGAGCCCGACCCGAGTTTAATCAGCGAGATAAATCGGGTGCTTCCACTCTCGCGGGGTTACTTGAAACTCAGCGAATTTCCTATTTCCAATATGAATTAACGCAACGCCTCGTTTATTCGAGGCTGATGCCGGGCTCGTGGATTTTTTTCCCACGGGGGTTGCTGCCACGTTGGGCCTGCAAAATCTGCCAGAATAGTTTTGCGCGTACCCTGGTGCGGCAAAGGGGGGGGGGGGAGTAGGAGGAGCAGAAGAGTCACGAAAATAATTCGATAAAAAATATTTTTCAAATATATACCACGGTAACCGGAAAATTTGCACCTGGATGAAAATTTTCCTTTTTTTTTAACTCTTCAAACAACAAAAACAATGTGAAATATCGCGCGGGTTGTGGGGCTTTTAAAAATTTATCGACCACCACCTACAGCAGCAGCGGTAACAGGAGGGAACGAGGAGAAACCCCGGCTCGACTCTCGAGCACTGATTACTCGACTATAAATTGTAGACAAAAGCTCAACGCCATATACGTACATGTGTAGTGTATACACGGGGTGTTCCACGTTAATTCGGATGGTCATAGGTTCGGCTGTGCCGATTCGGTTCATGATTTTTGTTCTTTTTGGTTTTCATTCAACCCCAGAAACAGGATTTTTTTTCAGAATTCCGCGATAAAGCCCTTAAAAAAAATTCAAAATACCCTCAAATAAGACAAAGCATACTCCGAAATTATTTAAAGATTTTTATTTGTTTTGGTAACTTCAGTTAGTCAAAAAATGAACTTTGCCGAAATTTCGGAGCAGGTTCTTTATTGGAAGTATTTTTTTTTTTAAATGAAAAATATTATGGATTTCTAAAATCAATTTGATTTGTTCCATTTTCGTGTGAATAGTAGAAACAATAATAACATATTATCAATGTTGTTACAGGTTTGAATAATCAATAATATTTCTTTATTTTAGCGAAAGAAAAATAGTTACAATGAAGATTCTACTCCGAAATTTTGTGAAATTTTATATTTCGACCCACTGGAATCCCAGAACAAAAATAAGAATTCTCCGTCTTATCAAAGTACGATTTTCCTTATTTGAGAGTAGTTTAAAATTTTTCCAAGGGTTGTAGGAGGATCCGAAAATTCGGAAAAAAAACAGGAATGGTTTTGGGGTCAAATCAAAACCAAAAGAAAAACAAAAACCATGAACCGTATCAGCAAAGGTCAGGATTTCAACCGTTCGATTTGCCGTGGAATACCTCATATCAACATATATATATTCACATTTTATTCGCTCCCGCTGCAGGAACCCGCGCACGCCCTCTCGCTCTCAGCCCCCATCTCTCCGTGCGCCACTGAAACACTCGCGCTCGTGCAGTTTACGCCACGATTCAAGTGCATACCCCGAGTAACTTAGCTCGTACCCGCGCTTACATTAGTCCCCCGTATACACCGAAATGTATGCCCGTAATATGTACAATGATACAGCTACGTGATAATACGAAAACCCTCGGTTTATGCACCGCCCACTCTACGATTCATCTCCGCGATTCATGCACGCCACGATGTATCAGGTCCGTCGGACTCTATGAATTTATAACAATTTATAATCGCACCACCGGTGGGCTTGCCGAGCGTGCGAGCTTTTCCAAGTCCCACATGCAACGACCGCGACAACCAAGGACATAATTTTTCACGTATATAAATATATAATTGTATCAATGAAGTCACGAAATTCGGAAAAATAAACGAAAAAATTGGAAAAAAGAAAATCGTAAGTACAGTTTACGAATGTAAGAAATGAAAAAAAACTCGAGATTTGCTTTAGAAATAAAAGGTTTAATCGATTATTTATCAATAATAATGAATTATGATCATCAAGATAATTTTTCTTCTGAGGAAAATTCATATCAAATTGATGAAAAACGATTAATCAAATCTGAAACAAATGTATTTTAAGCAAGCACTCGGAAATTTCATAAAGTTGTTAATGTCTCGTCGACCCGATACTGTCAATATACACGCACACGCGATAATCCATGTACTTTCTTCGCGGTTACGTTTTAATCGATCGCCCGAATTATTCGTGCATTAAAAAAAAAATTCTTCAAAAAAGGTTAATTTACAATGCAAAAACGTTGCGACACGAGAAAACTCTCACTTAATTGTGCAACCCACGTGAGCGAGATATTTAATTAAGGCTGCGAGTGTGCGTACTTGACGGCTGGTTAATACGAGCAGCGGTTGGAGGATGTGTTATATTTCATTGACGCGATGCCACCTTAAGGACCCGGCTCTTATCACGGTATCGTATTTCCTTGTCGGCTTCTACGGTTATGAGACTGTTACTTTTATTTTTAACACAGCTACGCGGCAAGTTCGATTAACTCGTGACACGCTCCTCGCGGCGTCGACATTTTTTTTAAAATATATGTTTTTTTCCTTCCTCTTTTTTTTTCATGTCAAGATCGCTGGAAGTCAAGCTGCGTGTATTACCGGATTCCGAGCGAACTCCTTGCGGCGAAGGCTGTGGAAGCTTCGCGTTAATCTCTCGTTAACAAACATCGCATTAAATTCAACGCTCCGTTTCGCTTTTTCTCTCGCTCTACATTCCAACATCCAAATAATCCGTCTGATATGCGCAAAAATTGTGAACTTTTTTTTCTTCCACATTTAATACCATAAACTTTTGGTTGATGAGATTGAATTGATCCGGTAATCGTTGGAAAAATTGTCTCCTGTTTGTTCTTTAATCAATATCAAGGCTTTAATGATACCAAGGTTTTTTATTTAAACAGTTTTTGCCATCATTTTATACTGTATCATCTGGAAAAAATTATGGAATAAATTCATTGGCGGGTAAATTTAATTTTCCGACAATTTTTCGTCGAGATACATTCTCGAAACTCTGTGATCAGTAAATTATTCTTTTTCACTAGAGAATAATTGAGAAAGTTTAATCAGAGTAAAATGGATATAAATGTTATATTAATACAATTAATGCCATAAAAAATGAATGAATCAAATATTATCACCTGCAGCTAACTTTTGTCTTCTAATTGGAATTTCGTCAATAATTTTTCATTCCAATTTCATACTTGTAACATCACGATTACAAAATTTCGTAATCTAACCGTCTAAACTTGCAAAAGAAAGAACAAAGGGGAAAAATATGTTGAGAAATAAAATTTCAAACGTTTGATCGATCCATCGATCGATCAATTTATCGAGACATCGAAGCAGCAACCTAGAATCTCGTGATTAATGATGATAATAATAATAAGAACAACAAAAAGAATAATGATAATAACAAAGCTAATGATAATTAAACTCTGAACGATTTCGGACACTCCGACGCGGTGTTTAGCGGCAATCGATCGATCGCAAATCGTTGTCTATACGTATTGATTAGCGTGGTTAAGAGTCCTCTTGCGCGTGCACCGATGCAGAACGATGAAGAGAGCACTCGACCGAAAATATGACGACGGCGATGAGCAGGAACGCGAGTTCAGCCATCGAGTGGTGCTCTCTCCCCAAGCGAGTGCCGATGTGAGAAAGAAGAACGAAAAAAAAGTTAAATATATGGGGTAAGCGATAATGCGTAACCGCGAATCAATATAAACGAAAACAAAGGTGCAAAGTCGAACCTTGCACATTGCTTCCTCATAATTTTACATATTTGCCAGAGCTTTCTCTATGGGGAACTATGTGTCGATCAATTTTGGACTCCTTATAGAGGAAGCTTTGGCAAATATGTAAATCTATTTAGTCCGGAATAAATATATAGCGAATTCCATGTCAAACCTAAAAATTGAAAATCGCATTAAATCTGAACGTCTTGATGGATTTTGTCCAAATTTAATACTAAACATCTTTCGACAATAGTGCAACTGTGTACCGAATTTTAGCTCGAAATCTCGAAAATTGTGGAAGCTAGAGCGCGCACAGCGATTTTTGACACCTTTCAAAATTCTTTAAAACAAAAGCCGTGGATGGATTTTTTTCAAATTCAGTAACAAACATCTCGCTATAGTAATACAACATTCTGCTGAATTTGAGCTCGATACCGCTAAAATTGTGGGAGCTAGAGACCGAAAATAAATTTTTGAATTTTTCTAAAATCACGTAAAAACAAGAGAACTACATGGATTTTTCTAAAAATGTAATCATGCTATACGCCTTGAAACCTTTACATGTGGGACAAATTTCAGCTTGACATCTCAAGCCGTTCTCAAGTTGTGAACATTCAACCAATGTTACATACATACACACACACACATCCGGACATTTTTTCTGAGTGTCATTTTTAGATGTTATGGGACATTCTGAATAAGAAAAAAAGAGAGATATAGGTGTCTGGGTACATATCTAAAAAACCTGGTCAAAACGCCTTGCGACAAAAAAACCCCGTAAAAAAAACCCCGCCCAAAAAAACCCCGTTCAAAAAAAACTCCACCCAAAAAAACCCCGTTCAGAAAAAACTCCGCCAAAAAAAACCCCGCCCAAAAAACCGCTCGACAAAAAAACTCCTCCAATCGTTTTCACGCAAAAATTATCATGCAACAATTTCTTGCCAAAATACTTCATTAACATTGACGCTAATAATCGGAAGAATTCAATGTCAAGGATACCAAAAATAAATAAATCAAGTGTTTGGGAGAAATTTAATACCATTCACCGAACCCCCCCCTCCCCCCCTTCATTTCACCGATTCTTCGTTTAACTTCCACGACTTCCCGTCGTCGGGCATGATTAT
Organism: Sussaba pulchella; assembly: GCA_963971145.1. Classification (NCBI taxonomy): domain Eukaryota; kingdom Metazoa; phylum Arthropoda; class Insecta; order Hymenoptera; family Ichneumonidae; genus Sussaba; species Sussaba pulchella. Next base: position 2,561,686 of record OZ020175.1, on the reverse strand, counting down.
GGTCCTCAACATCGCTTTCCCACAAAAGAACTCCTGGAAATATGCATGGAACAAAGACGAATGTATTGGATGTAATTGAAACGGAGCCTCAACACCCATAAATACCATATTCACACGTACCATCAGGCATCGTCGATGACGCGTGTGCTCTACTAAGACACTTGTCATTCACGTAGTTCATACAAAGCCAACACACTTTAACCGAAGACTGTTAAGATTTAGAATATAAAAAACCGTGGGAAACCAAGAACGGTGTATTCTTCTGACTCAGCACAAATTCAAGACCCGTAATTTATCATAAGTATTCTCCTGCCACTAGCCCTCATGAATCGATTAGATGACCTGACAAAAAATAAGAAATAGTGTCATTCCCCTCACCGCTCAAAACCATTTAAATACGGTAATCACGAATCCAAGTAATAATAGAAGACCGATTATCTGTACTAGACTGAGCCCAAGCCAAATCAAAACGGATAATGCCAGTTTAATATTATTCGGAAAGATACAGACATTTACAAAAGTTTTCCAAACTGTGTTGTTCAGGCAGATTTGTTTTTGAAAAAAACATTTTGTGCACGAGTTCTTCTAGCAAAGGATGTACATGAAAAGTGTCTATTTTGACAGGAGGTATTTTGGAACAAGTTTTTCTGACCAGGACATTTTGACGAGGTTTTTTTGACGCAAGGCGTTTAGACGTGCTCCCAGGTGTCTACATATAAATATTATTTGAACTTTTCCGCCGACGTTGTCTGTATTTTCGGAAAATAGTGAAAGGCGTCTTTCTTTTTTTAAAGGTGTATCTAAATACTAAATTTCGCGTGTGTAACATTTCTGGTTTGAGATATAGGTGTCCTCGTAAAATAAATGAATCCATGTTTTTTACCCCTATCAGGATGAAACTTCCTGAAAGCCATGGAAACGCTGTACCGTCCTAATATTACGTTACTAGGTCAAACTGCTCAAGCTAGGCGTTGATAAGATAATTAGTCGATCAGCTGAGGTTCTTGTCTAAAAAAAAATAGAATAACTATTTTATAAATAATAATGGTGGTGAACTAATATTTATTAATAAAGTGAGGAAAAATTAATTGATTTCAACATGTAATATATATAAGAGTGACCATTGAAACAAATTTTATTCTCCAAGTTAAAGAATCTAAAGTTGAGCTCAAAAAAAGAAAATCCTCGAAGTTTCAGCTCTCTATCTCAATATTAAAAGGTGCCAGTGAATTTCAAAAAAATTTACGATTTTAATAATTAAA
>OZ020175.1:2425424-2555424 GCA_963971145.1 Sussaba pulchella | reverse complement strand
TGAGGCCCTTAAACTCTCCAATATTATAGTACTTTCAAAATTATTCAACTAAATTGGATGATAATTGTCAGAGGATATCTGTAAACGTGGCATAAAATGATCCATACATGTATAATTTTTTTCCGTGAAATTAGGACTCACACGCGTTCATTCCCTATGTTACTAGATTTTGCCAGGAATAATTAGTCGCCCGCCAATATAATGACCGAAAAATAGTAAAGTGCATGTATTTTAAACGGGAAACGTCACCTCGAATAAGCGTGGAATAAAAATTGAACTAGGAAGGTCAAATTAAGCTTAAAATGTTCTTTATTTTTCTTGCAATTGATTGAGACCTAGGCGTAATTAAAATTCCAATATGACCCAAATAAAGCCCATCCTAACACGTATATATATCGATATCTATATGTTCGTATGTTTATCTACACGCATATACATAAAATAAATTTACACGCGTATTATATCGTTGCTTATGGTATTTCTCGGTTACGCGGCGTGTATTTGCCGATGTATTACGCGTGCGGTGATGGCTCGTGTTTGATATTATAACACGTATGAAGTTTGTGGCGTACGGTTGAGACGGGTACGGACCCGGTGAGGATACGTGATGGAAAATAATTTATTCCGGGTTCGAGATTTTCACGTCGCGTTGTATGCTCACGCTGATTGGATGTCCCGGTGTTTGACATATCATCCGCGTTACACGACGCTGATTCCGATACACAGTTTAGGTGGTTGTTTTTTTTTCTCTGTCTTCTTACTGCAGCGATATTAAAATTTATAATTTATTTTCCGTTTTTGCAATTTCGCGAACCTAATAATTTATTACTTACCTGGCAAACAATTTGTTGAATAGCGAATAAAAGAGAAAATATATGGGATAACATGCTTTCTGATGACAATTGTTTTTTCGTTTATTCGGGGGATCGCAAAATTTGATGGGTGAATTGAATGTTGCTTTTGTAGGAAGTCCTATGATGTCCAATATATCTACTTGGTTCTTTCGATAAGAGGCCTACCCGAATATGGGGCAATAGGAGCCCATTTTTCGATTTTGTTTTCCAAATACAAGGCCATACGCCTTTATATGAGGGCAATAACGATTCTTCCAAAAAATAACTCGGATGGTTCTTTGGATTGCTTTTGATTGAAAATTACTAATATTAATAGTTCTCCCACCTCGCAATTATCATTTGTCTCTAATTTGTTTCATGCATTTACCATTTTTTAAGATAATAAGAATATTTAAATAGAAATAGGCTCTCGTCAATAAAAAAAAACTTATTTCAAAATAAACCTGTTTTCGTTGAGAACCCCATGGGCTTTTATTTATACGCATCAAAAAAATTTTGGTTCAAAAAGGTGTTCCTTCAACTTTCGTTGAATCTCGGGGTAGAAAAACGGAGTGACGGATCAATTCGAAAGTTGACAGGATTATTGAGGATATATTTTCGGTAAGGTTGCACTCACAAACATTTGTACTTTAAGCAATATTCCCAAAATACTAGTTAATTTTCTAAATAACCAGAAAAAGTAGTTTTTTTTCCCACTTTTTCAAGTGAATGAAAAGGGTGAGAAACCAAATTTTTGTTTCCCCAAAACAATAATTAAACCTCATACGCAATTCATTCGAGTTTCCAAAATGCGAATCGATTTGCTATCGGATTACTGGTTCATGAGATATCGATGATCAAACGAAAAAAAGATGTTTTTTCCTCCTTCAATTTTTTCGATCTATGTATTTCCAACTGTAGAAACTCAAAAATACAAAACCTAATCACAAGCCCATGGACGTCTTATCATAAAAATCCCGGTACAATGATTCATTCGATTAAAATAAAATAAAATCGATCGTCAACTCTATTAATATGATAAAATTTTTCAAAAACAATAACACGACGATTAATTCGGTCGAGGATCGAGACCGTGACTCGAACCGGCGATACGACTTTCGTGAATCATGTGTTTCCGTTACAGATATGTTCGTGGCAGAAGCAGCGATAGCACTAACGTTACTCGTGGTCGGAATCTCAGGCAGACCGGAACCGCCGGTGAGCCAGCAGTACCTACCGCCAGATCAGCAGTACGGGCCACCGCAGAGAAACGTCGTAGCCAGCGGTGGCATCGGCGGCTCGGGTTTTGGAAATTTCGCCGGTGGATACGAGAACCGGGGTCAGAATCGTCCTGGCGGCGGTGCCCCCAATGTTCCCCCCGCGACTAATCAATACCTTCCGCCAAATCAGCAGTACGGGGCTCCGGGAACCGGTGGCGGTAACTCAGGTTACGATGATGGATCCAGTTGGGTGAGTTTTACAACTCCAATTTGGGGTTCGAACTGAATTACGAAAATCACCTCCCACCGCCCCTTCATACCCTTCCCGAGCGTTCTCACCGCGGGGTTGGAGTGGTTCCAATTAGCACCAATTTTGGCACATCTCTTGGCGGAATTGCGAATTTTGTTCAAGATTTGCAAAATTGGTATTTTTTTTTGGTATTCATTACTTGGTTGTAGAAATTAATGGTTCGAGTGAGAATTAATTATTGAGGTTGTCAATGAAAACACAAACTTCATTCCATCATTCTCTGTAGTTGGGTGATTTTAGGTTTCAAAAATATTTTAAGCTTGGGTTAAGTCGTTACGATATTATTATATGTATTTAGGTTATTTGATTTGTTTATTCAACTTTCATTGGACTGTTGAATTCTGACTTTTAAATTAAATCTATTTAAAAATATTCTTTATATTTATTTATTTATTTGCTTATTCGAAGAAATTAAGATTTCGAGTTAAAACTAATCATTGAATTTTGTATAATAAATTCAAACTTCCCCATTCCCCGCAATCAGATGAATTCACGTTTAAAAAAAAATGGAGTTCAGGATAACCTGTTGACGAAATCTGTAACGATTTATTTTTCTTTGGTTTTTTTTCGTTGGTCGTGTAAAAAAAAAAGGGACCGGCAAAGTACGATTTCGAGTACATGGTCAACGACGTGGATTCCGGAAACGATTTCGGCCACAAGGAGAACCGTGATGGGGATCTCACGCGGGGAGTGTACTACGTGCTTTTGCCGGACGGACGTCGCCAGACCGTCGAGTACGAGGCCGACCAGAATGGCTTCCGGCCGAAAGTAACTTACGTGCAAGAAGGTCCGGGCATCGGGGGAGAAAATGGCAACAATGTCGGCGGTGGCTACCCGGCCGGAAACAATGGTTATCGTTATTAATAACATTATTTTTAACAACTGCAAAAACCACGAAAAAAATAAATACACATATATATATGTAACATTCCCATAATGCCTATGTTTTCGTACAAATATTAATGTTATTATTGTATCATAAAATGATAAGGAATTACGCTCTATAAAATAATGACGTTATTTTTCGTTCTGGCATAAAATCGTTTTGATATTCTGCCAAAAGAATACTGAAAGATAATAGAAAAAACGTCAACGACAATGGCATTCAGATAGGATATCGCACATCGCTCTCTATTTATTTTTTTTTTTTTTCAACGACTTTCTCACACACATAGATGCAGGTTTTAACACACATTCTCTTCGTTAAACCTTTTAATTTCCGTTTTTTTATCGTTGCTATTAAAATCTGTCACGGAAAAGCTGATAAAATGATATTGTTGAATCATGCATACCCACGAAAGCACGATTATTCTCATTGTTGTAACGAGAATGAAGTAAGAGACGAAAAAATCGTGGGTAGCAAAAACCTCGATTTTTTTCTGTAACATAGTCTCATATTTTATAATTATAATAATATATATATATATATTTTATATATGCGATGAAGATACTGTAATTTCAATGTAACGAAAATGACCGACGAACAATATATACATATATATAAATCTATGATGTCTATTATATTGTGCATGAAATTTCATACGTTCGCAATTAATTACGTGTAATTGACGACTCGTGTGATTCCTGAACGTTGTTGAGTTCGTAGTAGCTGTGGCTGACAGGAGTATTCCGTAAGGAACTCTGCACCCTTCGGCCCTTTCACGTCAAATCGTCACCGCTGCGAGCCTAATTGAAATTCATCCAAGCAATTATATCACGTGACCTTCGAATTTTCCGCAAAAATTCGATGATTATACGCGATCTTGTTGCTCCAAGATGTTGCCAATAGTTTAAACCATGCGTCAATAGACGGGCACCCGGGTGGCCACCCGAGCCTGTTACGTCAAAGTTTTCTATGTTCCCACAGAATTTTTGCCAAATACCCCTTATTACAATTCAGCTTGTTTACTGTAAAAAAAAATGCATCTGATAGAAAATTTCGAGCTTCGAAAGGAACGAAAAAAATTGCGACAGACTTCAGATACTCCTCTACCACAGCCAGCATCTCCGGGTAGCCACTTACAGAATTTTTCTAATGAAATACGAATAACGCGATGGATAAATTAGTATTAATTGCAGTAGTTATAATATACCGAGTAAAGGCTGTTCGTTTTATCTCTTCGAAGTTACAATGTGTAGCCAAAGCCCTTTTTCACATCGTTACTAGCTACAGCAGGGGGTGAACCCAAAACTGGTCGAACTCTGTCGAACGATTACCCGTAATTTTCCCTTCAACGTCTCTTTTCAATCATTCGAAATTTCTGAATGTCTGCGAAGCAACATCCGAGCCTTCCTCAAAATTCTAGCGAGCTAATAAATTCACGACATAATTAATCCCATATATTACAAACCATTTATTCCCAAAATTGGGCAATTACCTACACGAGTCCCCGGGCTATGAAACCACGTCGACCGTATAACGATAAAACGTTCGAACAATTTTCGTTACCATAATAAACAATTTTCCCCATAATCATAAATAATTTTCAAAACGTTGCACGTCGATACGACGAAATGTAAGTTACGTCGAAAGGTCCCATACATATACCGCGTATCGATTAATATTGCACTCCGAGGTGAAACTTTATAATATCCCATTAATAGTTTTAATTGGTCGGATTTTGCTAATGAGCTGTAGCGAGCACGACGGTGGGTAATGAAGCCCTCACGTTGGGTGGGGGATCGGAGGCGATGAGGGCAAGAGGGTGGGTTGTCGAAGGGCGTTGAAAGTACAAGGATTCCAGGTGGAAGTTGGCGCCTTTATGACGGCACGAACGTTCAAACGAAGGTGCGCGCGTTCGTATCCATCCTCTCTCTCTCGCTCTCTCGCTCTCACTCTCTATTTCCCTTTTTCTCTCTCTCACTCCCTCTCTTTTGCGCAGTCTCGCGCGCGCGTTCTCGCGCTAGGCTAACCTCAAAAAAGCTCGCACAGCGCCAGAGCGCGGCAGAGACTCCGCGAGGCGTGTTACGTTCTAAAAAGGAAAAACGCTCCTTCATTCACAAACGTATAAACACGAGAAACGTTCCAAAGCTGCCAGATCTGGCTTTTGGCCGGTGCCGTTGATGCCGAAGCCGCGAGGTGGGAGCCGCCAACGAATTCCCCCGCGTTACACCCCCGCCCGCTACTCTTGACAGCAACGCCAAGCGGCAGATCGCAGCAATAGCGGGCAATGAGCGCTCGCGGTGCAAACCAGGCCGCGAAAAACCAGCTGCTATCGCTGCTGCTGATGCTGGTGGTAGTGCAAAGCTCGTTTTCTTTGAACTTACGCCTGACCTAGCCTCACAGTGCGTTTCTCTTAGTACTGTCCTAATGGCCGCGTTGCCAGGCATTGGATTTTTTTTTATTTATTTTTGTTTATTTTATTTTTTTAACGATAAACCAGCCTACCGACTCCGCGGCTGCGGCATGAGCGGAAAACTCGCAAGCGCCCGCGCGCACCTCAAAGCATTAACATTCAAAGAAAAACTACGGAGCAGCTGGCGAGTACTTTTAAGAGCACCGTTACGGAACTTTTTTTTTTCTTTATTTTTTGTTTGGTTCTTTTTTTTACAATTTTTTTACTGTAATGAATGGATAGGTTTACATGCTTGTGTGTGATATTCACGGACTGTTTTAGTTTCGTAGTTATTTTTTATGTGGAGTAATATTTTTTAGAGTACGATGTGAAAAATTTGTTACTATATGTAAGCCGTGTCGGGAGTGTCCTTTGAAATGGCCGTTTTGGATTTTTAATGCCCTCATCCTTTAGAACGAGTTTATATACGTATGAAAAGTTACAGTCTATCTGCAACTCGAACAAATTGCAGACGCCTGCTACATCATTAGCCCGGGCCACCGCAGAAATGAAACTTTCCCTTTTCATAAGGTTACTTTATGTTCGATTATTGCAAATAGAACCGTTCATCTTTAATTTTTAATCCCTTCGTCTTCTAGCTGATAAGGTGTCATAATTGCAAACCAAAACTAAAATATTCGAAACGAAAATTAATTGAAGTAATCGAAAAAATGTAATCTCATCCGAATGGGAAATTTCAATTGCTCGGTGGCACGAGTTAATCATACAGTAGAAGTCTGCAATTTGGCCCAGATTTTTGAAATATTGTATTCAATTGTTCTAGTGAATGAATACATTAAATTAATCATCATATTAACGATAACCTCCTTTATCTCACGTATTTTTAACTTTTCGAATGTTGTATGCATATTGTCTCCACGATGTCAAGATAATTCGAATAACAAGTTCTGAATACGAAAAAAGCGTACGTTGAAACCTTACAGAACCGATCAAAACGACCATAATTTGTACATCCCTCATCGAATCGACGAAACGTTCCTAAAGCCTGAGATCCGGCCCGAGCCATAGGATCACTGTATTGAATACAAAAAATGAAATAAAAACAAAGTGCTCGAAAAAATTAAAAAAAAATTCGTTGATTCGATTAATTTTTAATCACACTCTTGAAATTGGTGTGAAAATAGTGTTGATAATGATAATTGTAGTCAAGATAAACGTGAGAAGGTGAAACAACGCGATTAAGAAGGTGCAGCGAGATATGTGCTCGAGGAATTTGTTCATTACGAATTCAGATACCGAGCTAGATCCTACCCTCTCGTCCCATATATTTTCCATAACGCATAACCCAGACCAATGGGACCGACATGGCCGAAGAGAGGGGCGAGGGATAGGTGGCAAAGACGACGAAGAAGAAAGGGAAGCTCTGGCAGAACTCGACATTAAGGCGCTTGACGCAATTATTCCGGGAGAAACATTCCAAAGGTGGGATGTGAAAGTGATGAGCGAGTTCCAAGTTCACGTGTGGAACCCGAACGTAGTTTCTCGTGCGGACCGCAGCACTCGCTCTATTGCGCTTAGCCGAGAAATTATTATGACGGGTGCGAGTGAGACCCGAGTGTTAATGGACGTGAATTCAACGTGGGTTTAGCGCCCACGATTAAGGGGGAAACGATGCCAAACGAGGACTCCCGGAGACTGTCTAATATCCCGGTCCAATCCGGCAATGGCACATGGCGCAAACCCATTGCATTTGCTCATTACACGGAGTCCCTCTCGTAATGTCTCATTTTCCAGGGTCCGGATCGAAGCTTCGAATGTCAAATGTTCCGACGGACCGATAAATCGAATTAAAATGCTCCGAAAATTAACGTTCCGAATCGGCATGTCTCCGATTGTCAATGCACAGTGTCAATGACTCTTCGTATAAGAGACTTTCGTATAAGATACTACGGGTTCCCCTCCACTTATTCACCACCCCCACTCCTAGGGCATTCTCGCCTCTGAATGTTTTGGATCCGCGCGCTTCGTATAAGATACCACGGACGAAGTGAATGAAATGAAGGAAAATGAACGGAAAATGAGGATTATTTGCACATTACCGATTTTTTAATATTTATTATCGTTAATTATAAATTATTTAGTATCACATTTTTTTTTTGGTTCACAATTCATAAAAAAATGTTAATGAATCGTAAAGGTAGTTTTTTGTCAGGGAAGTGGCGTCTTGGCGAAGTTGACAGCTTGCGCTTGCAGTTTCTTATGCGGAGCGGCCGAATTTTATTTCTCACCGGAGTAGCAGGCCGCTGAGTGGGGGAACGGTAATTCACGGAGAAATATTAGAATCCCGAAAATCAAAATATTGGCGGGTCGAAAGTTTCACAGGCACTAATCGGCCATCGGAATAGAGTAAGCCGCATTACGCCGAGACAAAGTAGAAATATTGTCCAAATCTATCTATCTTCCTCCGAATTGCTGCCATCTCAACGCTTGTTGAGTGTGTTGAAACGAGCTACGGTGCTATACTACCTATATGTACGGTTTCGGCATTTCGATCTTTCAGGCATTTATTTTCGGAGCATTTTGATTTGATTCATTGACTTGTCGGAACATTAAATGTTCGGAGCTCCGATTCGCACCCAAAAGCTTTGAGCCGCTTTGCTCGCTCTTTCGGAATTTTGATCTTTCGAGACGAAACTTCCATAAGGTGACAAAGGGTCAAACATGACACCTAGCCCATATTCTTGAGAGATTTATGTTGCATTTTTTGCTATACAAGATGAGGATATAGCAGAGGATAACGTAGGATTTCGGGACGCGGTAGATTCGATTGATTCTTGATCAACAATCAATGATTCGATGATAAACAATTTCTTTTGCGAAGGTGGTAGGAGTGGCTTAAGATTACTATAAGCATCGATCGATGAATCATTTAATGACCGTTAATTTCAATAACATCCGAATTTGACAAAATAACGGGAAAAAAATCTTTTTGTTATGAAGTACGAAAATAAATAAAAAAATGTAATTAGATTCGTGCAAAATTAAGAGTTGAGAAATTTTGTACTCTTCTACTTGAATAAATAAATAAAAGATGAAAGTAGAATTTTCTGATTACGCTAGCTCAAGTCCATTTCAGATAAAAAATAGCTCAAAAATATTTCTTCAATACATTTTTCTTATCTTTGGCAATGAAAAGCTTGTGGGGTCAAAACAATCCGATGAAGAAAAGTTTACGTCGTAATAAGATTTATTACATTGCTGTACAATATAAAAATGTAGAAAAGAATAAATACAAAAATAAAAAGATAAGAGAGTGACAGAATTATCGGCTTATCAGTATTGATATCCTTGTTTATCGGATCCATGGTGCAATCCCGTCTCCTCGTAAGTGATCGTCGGTCTGTAACCGTGACTGTCAGCCTCGTATTGGACGATCTGCCTCCGTCCGTCCGGCAACAGAACCATGTAAACGCCTCTAGTAATTTCGCCATTTCGGTCTTCCTTGTGACCGTAATCGTTGCCATTATTATCCTTCACTTTGTAATCAAACTCGTACTGGGCTGGTATCTAAAAAAAAAAATGTTTACGATAAATAAATTTTAAAAAAGTTAAAAAATTGTAGTCACGATTACAACACAATCGAGGTTGATGAAAAAAACTCTAAAGCAATTAAAAAAAAAAAGCACAGCATTATTCAATTCTTCCCAAAATTTCAAAATGTCTCGACATTTTTTTTCAAATCATATTCACAGCCAATAAACGAAACTGAATTGAAAAATGGTCGTTTTCTAATTAATCTTCTGTATTTACATGATTTTCCGGAGCGTTATAGCGATATCCAGAAGAGCCGGAAGCAGGATATCGTCCATCTCGATTAGATTTGTGATATCCACTGTTTTCCTTATCAATACCGTTGTGTCGATGAACGGTCTCGTCATGCTCACTCCGACTCGAAAATTCTTCGGACGAATGATCCGATTGCACATTGGGTTCCAGATAAACGTTAAATTTCCCGAAGTCTCTGTCTTCCATTGGGACAACAAAATCACTCGAGGGCAGGGAATTAACGAAATTTTGCTGATCGTTGTTGGGCCGAAGGTACTGAGAATCCGGTCGCGAATTGCTTCGATCAATCGCGGAATTACGATCGTCGTGATCACGATTTGCCGGCAAATATTCGACGAATGGCGTTGGCGAATTTTTCCAAGGAACGGATAAGTCCGTCGATAATAATTGATTATCGAATTTCGTCGTTTCTTGACCGCCGGATCTCACGGAGGGTGGAACGTATCGATTGTCCGGTGCTCCGTAGATGGGCGAAGGGGTCAAGTAGTTCGATTGAGGATACGAGCCGGGAAGCCGGTAACCAAGTGGCTCGAGACTGGCACGAGCCAAGACCGTCAAGTGGCATACGACGACGATGAGAATCTGCATAATTAGAAACAAAATGGAATAAAAACATTCGTAACTGATTAATCGATTAGAATTAATAAAGTAATTACGAAATAAATCACCGAAATTGCCCAAAATAATATTTATTGAGGTTTTTGATGATCCTGATAACCACAAAAAGTTACTGAAAAACACAACGATTTAAAGCTAACTAATTGCATAATTTTAAAACAATTGGATAAATACATTCGAAGCTAATTTGATCAATTGCAGATTCTAATTTCAGAGAAAAAAAAATACCGAGAGTGCTTAAAATAATAAATTCATCGATGGTTCCAATGATTCTAATAGCCACAAAAAAGTAACTACAAAAACAACCATTTGAGACTAATCAATGAATTCCGAAAGATTAAATTTGAAAAAAAAAATTACAAGCCATTGGAAAAATTACTGAACACATTTGAAATAATATTTTTGGTGGATTTCAATGGTCGCAATAACGTCAAAAAATGTTACCGGAACAAATATCCAACATTTGAAGCTAATCAATGGATTCCTAGATTATTAATTTTTAAAAATGACGGGAAATATCGAAAATAATATTTCTAAGAAATGCTAATAATTCAAATAAACCCCAAAAAACGTTACGATGAAAAAAAAAATGCACGGAAGTATTTTTCACAAAGATTGCAAGGCTGTTTACAAGCTTCCGATAACGAGAACATTTTTTCTTTAACCACACACTCGTAATGCGAGCTTCCGAACGGGTGGAGTTTGTGGGTGTCTCGGAAAGAATTATAACGATGCTGATGTGTGTGCTTTTAAAATTGGAGAACGTAGCGCGTATTTAACCGATGCTCCTCGAGTTGAAGAAAAAAAAGCCACAAACGGGTTCGTTCGCTTCCTTCCTGAGATTCCTTACCTTCATGTTTGCTCTGCGAGGCCGCGTCTCGATTTGATTTGGCACAGAGTTTCGACTCTCCTTTTATACATACACGTGAGAGATGTGTAACAGCGCGGGCGGTTTTTTCAACCATCTGGGGGAGGACGGAACACACTCGATGCGTTCCCCCTTCGGTCGTGTACCCGCACTGCCGGTCACGGCTTAGCATTACACGATATGCCGAAACGTACTTGGAATCGCCGTCACAAAGCCCGTACAAAAGTGAATGCTTCGCTTCGGACTGTGTGCGTACAACCGTTTTCATTGCATAGCATCCATATGATCTGTCAATTTATTTGTTTATTTATTTATTCATGTAGTTATTTTTTAAAAAATTTCTTTTAATTCATTATTTATCGAAAACGAAAATTTGCGAAATTTAAAAAATATTACTTCCGTCTTAATTAGAACAGTTTTTGAATCCGAAAGTAAAAATATTTCAGGATGAATAATTTCTGCAACGGAACAATTGTTAAAATTATTTTTTCGTTACAAACAAAATAAAATTAAAAAAATAATAGAATAAATTTAATAATAGATTAAATGTCAATAAAATATTTTTGAATAAATATCACGCGGAATATTTATGCCCAAATTAAACAAAATACATTTTACCTTAAAAGAGGATCATTTCTAGCGATTTTCCTATCAGATTGTCTCGAATCAAATTCGACAAGAAAAAAAAAAGTCAACGAACTCCGAGGTCACAAAATCCTCTACCAGCTTAGGCAAAAAAAAATGGTTTATTTTCATATCCCAATGCGGCTACAACCAAGGCTGAAACATTATTCTGTTCATAGTTCTTCAACAAGAGGGCCACTTCCATTGTGCAACGTAGGTCGTGATTGCAATGACAATTGATCGACAGGTCTCTATACAAAAGTATACAAATATCCATCATAATGAGGCCTCTTGGCCCAACGAAACTTCCAAAAACTACGGAATATTCATCCGCCCGTGCCCGTATTCCCACCCGTAGCCGAATACACGGGCAATAACTTCATTTTTTCGTGTCTCTCGTGTTTCTTCGTCACAAATACACACAATTGAAACGTTATTCATGCCCGTAAGATCGTTACCGCCGGGTTTGGGACAACCGGAACGAGGCACAGATCGCGGGGAGATAGCCGCGCTCGCGCTCCCGCTCACGATCGTCAGCCCGGAGAGGGCCGGGTAAGCGGCACGGACGTACGCGCGGATGATGCGCGAGGTTACACCGATGAGCGATGAACAACGGATGGAGTGTAACCCCCCCTCCCCCTTGCCGCGGATTGCCGACGGTGTAACGGCACGGGTCAGGCCCATAATGGGCCGCGATAGCTGCCAGTAGTAGAAGCCCGATGCCGTCAGACGCCGTCAGACGTTCGCCCGGGTTGCGTAACCCCCAACTGTAACATCGAGAGCAAGGCCAGGAGCAGCAACAGCGGTAACAGCAGCACGCGGCAGAAAGTATCCGAAGAAGCGACGAACAACGAGAAACGCGACAATGCGTAACGCGATAGGAACTCGTGTATCGGTGGAGGCGAGGCGGCGCGACGCAGTAGAAACGGCGAGTGACTGGACAGACGCTGGCCCGTAAGTGCAGATGCGATTCGAAGTTTCGAATTTTTGGGATTTCCGACGTTGCGAAAATTCGGAAAATGCGATGTTTCGACCGGCGATGCTTAGACCGAGCTCGGTAGGAAAGGTTCATGACACCGACTCGGCTGTATGGTCAGAAACGACGATACATCGACGGGGCGAGGCTTTGAAGGACGATGTTTCGAACGAGAAAAATTCCGAAAATTACGTATAGGTATAGTTGGATAGTTCAACAATAGTTTTACTCATTTGATTTGTTGGAATTTGCTTTGGCCGTTAAAATTCTACATACATATAGTAAGGTTATATATTGATTGCAATACGATTATTTTTAGTACGAAACTTTGGCGACGGACGAACTAAGTTTTTAGCTACATTGTTAGGCTACATTTCTATGTTTAACTCTTGCTGTGAGTACGAGAAAGTCCTACATTACCGATGTTATTGGATTGCAAATATATGTATTATATAGAAAAAGCTCAATCAATGGTATTTTTCTTTTTAATTGTCAAATCGTGAAAAAAATTTCGCCGCAGGCCGGGATCGAACGGGGAAACCCAGAATTCTAGCCTGGTGCGTTATCAATTACGCTACCGTCGCCCCGGCGAAACGTCTTCACGATTTCGATTTTTGCGACGCATCAATGATTATTCAAACTTGCTTTGGCCGTTATAATTCTACTACATTTACTGTGACATTATTTGTTGTACGAATCTTTGGCGACTTTTACTCATTCTCGGCGGCTAATACTACTCCAAGCGGCGGTTCGGGGCCTGTGGAAGTTTTGACCCGCTTATAGTTTGGTGTTTAGAATTATGATCCGTCGAGACGAAACTTTCGCAGGCGTTAGCCGGGCTCCTGGAATAATATGAGCCCCTTGACGTCGAGGGTAAGTAAAATCATTGTCCACCCGAACTCATGGACTGTCGTCATGGACCGTCCATACCGAACTTTAAATATTCGAAACTTCGATCCACATCCATGGGGCTTCTCTTCTCGGCTCGATCTTACTTTTTCCACCGAATGCATTTTCGATGGCTTTTTCTATTGATCACGTTTACGAGGTTAATTGTTTGGGCGAGTCATTTGTCTTCTTTACAGACTCGTTTCGATGTTTTATCATCCTGCCCCAATTACGGCACACCCGCCCCCGCTTCTCTATCCTTCTTCCTCCGTAATAACCTCGTGGTTATTGCGGGATGATTCCAAACAGCGTCAGAACCTTTCACCACAGCGAATTGCACGTCCCGTCGCATGGATTATTTAGCTGTCTCGTTAATTGCCGAACAGCGCAAAACCGTCGTGTCGATGAATTATGTGACGAATGTTGCAGCGTTTCTCGATGGTGGGTTTTATTTTAAATTTTGATTTTATTCAATCATTTATTCATTTATTTATTTATTTGTTTGTTTATTTATTTATTTATCTAGGTTATTCATTTATTTATTTATTTATTTATTTATTTATTTACTTATCAATTTATTTATTTATTTATTTATATTGAATAATATAAAAATTATATTTATATAATAATTATATTATTATAAAAAATTACTAATAAACACTAGTATATAATTATAATTATATTATTATAATTATAATTATATATTATTATTTCTATTTATTTGATAAAATGAAGCCTGTTTTTGATTTTCAAATCTAAACTTGTTTCAATTAATTAGTACCATTATCCGATGGCCCACAAATGAGCTTTTAATGCGTTGGATAAAAAAATAACGGGAAGCAAATTTAATAATTTCCAATCTATATTAATCTTTTTTTTGTGACCGTCAAATTGCTCGTTTAATTTTCCCAAGCAAACGAAATTGGGTCATTGTAAAAGGATGGTCGATCGAGGCCGTCCTTGGAGTTGAAGACGAACGTCGGTCGATGGGTGTTTATCCATCGGAAATCCGACGAGCGCAAAGTTGAGCCTTTGACGAATTAACCGCGTTTAATGAGATCGAGATTGGAAATTGCGATGGGGCTTAATTAATCTCGATAACGATGAACCAATGCAAGTCCCCGTATCTCGATGCCCCGGCAAAGAACGTCTGTCCTCATCGGAAAGTGTAATAATCCTCACAGCCCGAAGAAACACGTAAAAATACCGTAATAAAGACCAATGCAACATTTTTATTTCGACTAAAAAGAAAAATATCTGCGTATGAGTTGAACACATTAGTTCGTGCTGCAAGTTCAAAATATATTTATCGACTCCTGAACACGGAAAAGAAATCAAAGAATATTTCGTCGGAATAATTTATAAAAATTGATAACCATAAAGAAAATTGTAGATGAATATTAATATTAGGATGAAATATAAGATATCAGAAAGAAGTGCGTGTATGAACGAATGTATATTATGGCGTGTATCTCCGTGCACGAGACGAAATTAGCATACGGGCACGTAGAACAATCCCCCCCCCTCCCCACCTTCTCCGGCCCTCACTCTTTCTCGCTCTTATTCTCCGGTTACCAGCGTAATATTTCTCATTAGCATAGATACGTAGGTGAAGATTGCTTTTACTCTTCTCGTCCACGCGATCTTCGCCTTCATTCTCAAGACCCTTCGGTGGAGTCAACGTTTCACATCTCTGTGCTGTGCTCGCTCGAGAACGGAAGAACGCGCGTTGAACCCATCAGCTATATGTATATGCTTATATACAGGGTGACCCAGCTAATTTGACCACCTTCAATATCTCCCGTGTTCTCGTCGCTTCAATAACGAACAAATTTTCGAATTACATTATTATTTTTATTATTATTATTATTATTATTATTATTATTATTATTATTATTATTATTATTATTATTATTATTATTATTATTATTATTATTATTATTATTATTATTATTATTATTATTATTATTATTATTATTATTATTATTATTATTATTATTATTATTATTATTATTATTATTATTATTATTATTATATTATTATTATTATTATTATTATTATTATTATTATTATTATTATTATTATTATTATTATTATTATTATTATTATTATTATTATTATTATTATTATTATTATTATTATTATTATTATTATTATTATTATTATTATTATTATTATTATTATTATTATTTTATTATTATTATTATTATTATTATTATTATTATTATTTTTATTATTATTATTATTATTATTATTATTATTATTATTGTATAATAAAAAATGATAATTGTTTTTCCTATGACCACAAGGAAAAGAATGATCATTACTCCTATTATATACTATGCATATACACACCCACATATACACAGGATGATCGAGCTAATTTAACGACTTTTTATATCGTGCTTACTTTCAAATAAGTTTCTTGGATCTCCAATAACGAACAAATTTTCAAATTATATATTTTACAAGTAAAACTAATTTGCCTCCTTAACCGTGAGAGCTTTTCTTATTTGCGACTGATGATAGCATTTTTGGGTGCAGCGGAAAAAAAATGTTGGCACAGTTCACACGATTCCGTCGTCATTTTCAATTATTTTTCCGCATTTTCCATGATCAATGCCACACTAAGGTCATTGTGTGATAGACCGCTGCAAAAGTCTCCCCCGCCACCGTCGTACTGAAGTAACAAACTATCTTTGCCCATTTAAATTGACATGAATGACCTTGAAACCCGTAAAAAATCATGACCTTGAAATAAATTTAAATATCGTTGTACGGGACAATATTCGCCATTCTGAAAACAATAAAAAAAATTTCCGTGAAATTTCTTTTTGTTAAAAATAATCGAGATATTGAGGATGGTCAAGTTATTTGAGACACCCTTTATATATCGTGGATATGCTGTGAGGAAGGGATCGTTCAATGATGTCTAATGGGAGAAGCACAGCTCCGGTCGCTGAGCGGTATAAGGTTCGCGTGACTTCACGACCTTAAGTTTTCGTAGCGCTTTATGGTCTCGACTCCGTTCCGAAACGATCGGGGATCGATGGATACCACGAGCCGATACATCGAATTTCGTTCTTCGACAGAACCGACGGACATACGGATGATACCCATTGTCCATAAATAGCACACCCAGACGTTTCGTAGCAGCTACGATGCTTCCTTCGTCCACTTCTCACAACGTCATGCACGAGATTACATTCAACGACTTTCTAATTTTTTCGACTTCTGGTTTTATCGATCCTTTAGCGAACGTGTTTCTCTCCTTTAGCGAAATATCAATATTGCTGCTTTTGTATATGTACGTCGTGTGCTCAATTTATCGAACGTTTTAACTTTTTTTATAGCAAAAAAGGCATATGAAAACAATTAAACAACTTATTATAAACTCGTCCAAAAGGACAAAGATGAGAAAATAAAATAATGGGAGAAATGAGAATTATTTTTATAATCGTCATAGAAAAAAAATAATGATTTTATATTTTTATTATATAATAATAATAATAATAGAAATAATAATAACAATAATAATAATAATAATAATAATAATAATAATAATAATAATAATAATAATAATAATAATAATAATAATAATAACAATAATAATAATAATAATAATAATAATAATAATAATAATAATAATAATCAAGGGAAAGGAGCGATTCCATGCGACCGAGCGAGGGTGACAAATACACACACGGGGGCGATTTGGCACTGACGTGAACGAACGGAAGTCATCGTATGTGCAAACCCGAACGAAGTGGGCGACGCAAAAAGGTCTTGCGCGTATGTGTGCTTGTATGGGTGTGTGGTGGTGCAATAGTGAGAGAATATACGAGCGGGTGCACTGCACAGTGTGGGATTACTCCTTTATTGAATAAATACGAATCCCTTTTGCGGATCCACATCAAAGCTTCGTATTCTCCGGCCAATTGCTGGCTTTATTCACTGCGTTTTCGTCAAAACGAATCCGGGAAATCCGAAAAGCCACGAAAAGCTTTCAGAGCCTTGTGCGCTATTGTGTCTGACTCTCGAAAATCCTAATTTGCTCAAAAAATGAAGTTGGGGGGTTTTTTTTACAAAAATTATTTATATGCTCTCATTTCTTTGTCGACCATCCGGTGGATCGATTATTTTCGAAGACATTACTGGGGAGTTCCGGGAAATCCATTTTTTATTCTATATTCTATATTAATCCATTGTATATTCCTAATTTTTTCTAAAAAATAAAATCAACGTTCATTTATTCAAATATTATTTATGCATCCTCCATTTTCCTCAATAATCCGGCGAATTAAATGTCTTCGAATATATCATCAACGAGTTTCCAAACAATCCTCTTCATTGATGGAAAATTTTTTGAATTCATCAAAGTTAATAATACCAAATTTTCTTATCTTTCAAATTCGCTCAATGGTGGACCGCGAGAGACGCGAAATTTCAATATTCCCAGGTTTCAGAGGTCGATTAAGGGGCAAGGGAGTTATTGAATTTTCGTCGTTTCGTTGACTCGTGTTACCGATCAACGAGGACGTATTGGAGCCCGAATTGTTCACTTGGTTCGGTGACTCGGCTGTGGACGGAGCAATATGCCCGGGGGCTGAACGGGCGGGATCATCATCGTCGTCTTGGAATACATCGTGGCCGAGCATATACGAACCGGTCGATGAAAAGAGCGAGAGGGAGAGAGAGCGAGCGAGAGAGAGAGAGAGAGAGCGAATGGATGGTACGTCGCAGTGTATACGAAGTGCATTGAGCCCCTAATGCCAATCAATATGACGGTCAATCAATGCCCTGTGTTCGGAGGAGATTCGACGCATTGGGAGAGGGAGAGAGAGAGGAGTGACAGCGTTATATGCTCGAGCCCTTGTACGATCCGTATGGCGGTCGAGGGGGTTGCAGGGGCACGAATAGTCGGACGAACATGAGTGGTAGCTGCTCGTCTGGCTGACGAGTGACCGATCACTGAACAACCATTGCTCGATCCCCTCCAGACCCAGTAATCCTGGACGATCAGCTTAATTATTGTCCGGCCGATAAGCGGCCCTGCCCTCAACCCTCTCGAAACCATCCGAACATCGACTGCCAACCCCCAAAACCAGTCATCATTAACGTCATTGATCTTCATACGTTTCGAAAAATAACCTCACGTTTGGAACAACATTTCAACATCCTTGGTTGAAGAATTGGGAGGAATGGAGTTTTGATTTTTTTTTCTTCCTCAATGTAGAAATGCGACCCTCTGAACCGGTTGTCTTTCACGTTGTTGTTGATAATTCATTTTGGAAAAACAAACTCAAGTTGAGAACAAAGGTTCAACATCTTTAGTTGAATGATTGAGGAGAATTTTTATTTATTTTTGTTCAGATTTGAAAATGAGATTGAAGTGAGTGAGTGAAATAATTAATTAAATACTTGATGGGGCAATCAGGATTGATGGACGATAGACAAAAATATAAAGGATTTGAAAAATATAAGTGGATAATTAATTCGAGTCAACGAATGTTGAAACAAGAAGAAGGCAGAATGAGTGAAACAATTTATTAGCTACTTAAGGGAGGTATTGGGATTAATTGCCGATAGACGAACATTTTTTTTTCTTTTCTTCGATTAAACGAAAAATTTGATTCAATCGAAACTCTAAAAAAAATAAGTGAATAATTAACTCGAGTCAATGAATTAAAAAAACAAAGAAAGCGGAATTAGTGAAATCTTTTGATTTCAATTGAATTCATTATCTTTTTCCGAAGGGAAGCAAAATACGGAGGAAATATCTTTTTTCCGTGCATTCCACGATAAATTTGATTGTAACTGAAGTCTCTCTGGATGAAAAAATCAACTTGAGTTCATGAGTTAATGAACACGAGAAAAAAAAAACAGCAGAATCATTCGCCCAATTACAATTCCGTGACGACTAGCACAGCA
Organism: Sussaba pulchella; assembly: GCA_963971145.1. NCBI lineage: Eukaryota > Metazoa > Arthropoda > Insecta > Hymenoptera > Ichneumonidae > Sussaba > Sussaba pulchella. Next base: position 2,536,014 of record OZ020175.1, on the reverse strand, counting down.
TCTTAGAATGAATCGACGATTCTCGCACGACGAGATAACAAATCAGCATAAACAAAGAGCGTTCGATGCTAAGAAGCACGATAATGCTAATGACAAACCCACGAATGATGCATTTTCGTTATGTCATCGGCAACGGTTGTCGTCGTTTCCACAAAAAGATTTTTCCAGCAGTAGCGGTTTCGCAACAACGAATACGACGATGTTGAGTCAGTATCGTTGCAAGCGCTCTTGCGTCGTCAGGGAAAAAAACAAATACGAACATTTTTTAAACGAATATTTGAAAGAATTGAAAATTTTTTAGGAGAATTTTGTTGTTTTTTTTTTTTTTTGCTTTTCGAAACAACTGAAAGAAAGTCGTTGCGGGTTCGAACGAAAATTGCTCTCGCGATTATAAGAACAATTTCTACACCGACTATATGTATGGGGCATTCCATGACAAGTCGATCAAGTTCTGGCGGTCATTTTTTAGATCGTTTTCATAATTTTTCATTCGAAAGTACTCATCGAAAAAAACGAGCCCAATTTTTTTCTAATTTAAAAAAAATATATTTTTTGAAATTTTTTTTTAGATGAAAAAAGGAATGTCCGTTTTTTTTTCGCCTGAAAAAATTCACAGAATTCTTATGAATCATAAGGAAATTTTCAAACGCTATTGCAAGATGGAGCTTTCAAAACTACCGGAGAAAAAAAATAAAAATCAAAAAAATTCGCCAAAAAATATTGGTGCTGCATTTGTCACGTGTACAATTTTGTGATTTTTTTTTTTTTCTCCGCTAGTTTTGAAAGCTCAATCTTGCAATAGCGTTTGAAAATTTCCTTATAATTCATAAGAATTCTGTGAATTTTTTCAGGCGAAAAAAAACGGACATTCTTTTTTTTATTTTTTTTATTTAAAAACAAAAATCTGATGAACAGATTTTTTAAAAATTTGAAAAAAATTGGGCTCGTTTATTTCGATGAGTACTTTCGAATAAAAAATTATGAAAACAATCAAAAAAATGACCGCCAGAACTTGATCGACATGTCATGGAATGCCCCATATATATTCTCGTTGTTTCCAGACACAATTTCAAAAAAAACAAATACAACATTTTTAAAGTCGAAAATTTGAATATTTAAAGTTTTTAAAAAATTAAAAACTTTTTCTGTTGAATTTTTTTGTCTTTTTTTTTAAATCAATAGAAAAAAATCGTTGCATGCCGGAACGAAAATGGCTATTGCGATTATCAGAACAATTTCTACATGGACTATATATATATATCGTCGTCGTTTCCATATAAAATTTGGAAACCTCGAAATTCGTCACGCGTGAGCGTGGTATGGGGATTTCCGTGCCGAGGTAATCGCACAATGTCGGTGCGATTGGATGTCGCTCGTTGACGTTTAACGCCAATATCGTAGACACTGCAGTACAGCAGCTTGGGCTCGGACTCACCACGTATGACCTACATACCGGATTACTCGACCGGTGGTCACGAAAATTGCTCGAGTTCCGACACTGAACACCGGCCATTGTCCCTTCGATCGCTGTGCGACGTGTTTTAATGGACTTTAAACGAGACAAAAGGTACCATTTTTCAAAATCAATTTCAACGCATTTTCATTCGTTTTTCTTTTTTTTTTTTTTTTTTATTTGCTCAGTTATTGGTTGATGGAAAACTGTACACATTTTTTGTGAGACTGAATTGGAATTTAATTTTAATAAATTGTAGAACATTTCAGGTTAATATTTGTAAAGTTTTTATTATTTGTTTTTATTTATAATATATATTTTTCTATTTTTTATTTGTAACAAATATTTATGATTAATTCAGGGAATTAATTCGGGGAAATTGCATTGCCTTAATCTTGAGGAATTCGAATATTGCTGCAATTAAAACGATGGTTCGCAAACGATATGTCGATGAAGATTAATCAATGAATATCACAATTCATTTCGATTAATTCCTTATATCGGTAAGTCCTTGAAATATAATTAATCTTACTTAGTCGAAAATTGTTAAAACGAAAAAAATGTTGAAAAATTATATCCGTTGGAAATTGAATTATGGATACGTAAAAAAATATGGAGGTAATAATCATCTATACTTCAAATTAAAAAAAGTCCTTTTTATTGAATTCAAATTGATAGAATTAGAATATTTTTTTATTTTCTTATTTTTATAATTTAAGTTCTGGAAATCAGGACGATTTTTTTCTTCGAAGTTTTAAATATTTTAATGGCCAATGAAATGAACAGCGGAAAAAAATCTAAATTAAATTATAGGCGAGTATGACGGCATTACTACAGAAGAAAATCTGCACATGTTTCGAAGACAATATGGAGACGTCGTGAAGCTCGATAGGCTAATCGGTCATTAAAATTGCGTATTTATTTTCGACGCTGAGAAGTACGAGACGGTTTACAGACAGGAGGATCTGTGGACCATTAGAATATCCATGGAAGGCATGAAACGACATCGCGAGGACAATCCACACATTTTTAAAGGCGAATTCGGTCTCGTTGTGAGGTCTCTGTTTTATCTGAAGCTATTATTTTTTTTTACTGAAGCCTGGAAAAAAACGCTCAAAAATATATACACTGTGTGTCCGAAAAGTTCTGGAACTTTTTATAAAATTTACTGGGTTTGATAGACAATGATACTTTCATTGAATATCATTCAGAACCCAACCCTTCTCATTTAATACATGCATTGCATCGGTCTGAAGACTTGGAGAAAACGTTTCTGCTACTGCTCTGCCAGAACGCCGCTGAGAACGGCGGCTCCAGCCATTTAGATGATAGAAACGTCGTCGAAAAGTTGGCTTCCAGCTGTAATTTAATTTTTGGAAACAACAGATAGTTGCATGGTGCCAGATTCGGAGAGTAAGGTCGATGGTCGACCTCGACTAATTTTCATATCACTAGCGACGATAGCTTCCAAGGAGTTCCCGTATTTTTTGAGAGTTCGGGTCTCCGTCTTAACACAAAATTTAATGTTCGCTCTTCTCTCGATCGACATTTTGCCACAAGGGTTAAAAACGCGCAAACGTTTTTGTCGATATACTACCGAACTGAATAAATTACCGACTTTAGCTGTGTACATACGTATAAACAAGGCTTCTACAACCATATTTCAACCATTGATAAGATCGATGGCGCGATATGTGCCATCGGTAAAAAAAAACAAAAAACGTTCCGCAGCTTTTGAAAGACACCGTGTATAAAAAGTAACTCATCTCTGTTGTGTTTTATTTTATGATTGATCAATTCGAACAGCCGGGGAAAGATGTGGCACTATTTTCGTAAAAACGTAAACCAACACATGATGCAACCTCGTGCTATAATACCATACGTATCTCAAGTCGACCAAGTTTCCACCGAGTTTGTCGAAAAAATGCGAAAACTTCGTAATGCAAAAACTTGGAAACTACCTGCAACGTTCAACAACGAGTTGAATAAGTGGGCTCTCGAGTGTGAGTAACAACTACACGTACTGCCATTTTTCACACATGAAATGACTGCTACACTGGGGCTAGACGAATCAATTCTTATTCGGCTATGCCAATGATAAAAATGTGCGTTCATCGTCTTAGACAAAAACACTTTTTGAGTCAATGAAAAAAAAGTCTCACTGAAACGGCAATAACTTTGTTGGCCGATTGCGCATTGGATCGAGCTTTCGCTCGTTTTAGTCGTAATCGTTGAAACTTCAAAATGATTTCTGTTTCACACAGTTGAGATGATAAGTTTATTTTTAACAGATTTTTTGAGCCAGTATAATATCTCACACCAGTGTGTTATTCTGAGAAGAGCTGGTCTTTGGAAATAAACATTGAGAAATTAAAAAATGTACCAAAAAAATTTTGAAATTCAATTGATCATCGAGCCAACGAACTTCGGTCACCTTTTCCACGTGAATGTCGGAAGACTAAGTAAAATGTGGAGAGCCAGAGTGTAGTCGTATCAGAAAAGAAAAAAAATGAGTAAAACGACCACTCGGTGTAGCGAAAAAAAAAAATGTCTAGAAACGAGTACGAAGTTTTACGAGACGAGAACATAGCCGAGACTCGAATAAGTTACATATCTGCATAATGCACACTTTGCGAGCGTCGTCGCACGCCATTTTTGCGACGCTTCATTTGATGATGGAAAATCATATTTTCCAAACTTTTTCATCGTCTCACGTAAAATAGCGATGGACACACGGACACACGTGCAACGTACTAATTATTTCGGATTACCGGGCTCACGAAGAATATGATGCGTTCATTTTTCTCTCCTCTCTGTATACTTGATTTCATTTTTCCACTTATTTTTTATTCATACACTTAACATTATAATTTCATTATTATTTTCGAATTTTTTTCTCTCATTATAATTGTTCTGGAAATGTATTTTATTGAAATTATTTCTACGGTTTTGTTATGATTCTTCAATTTTTTATTTTCGAAAAGCTCTAACCTTTAAATTCTATTCTATCTCTCACTATTTTGAAATGTTTATGTTATTCATCTTCATTTATATCTTATTATTTGATTAGTTTTATTTGAATTTATTAATTTCAAAATAATATATTTCTCTTTATCACTCTTTCTCTCTCTCTCTCTCTCTCTCTCTCTCTCTCTGTCTTTCTCTACATACTCATGTGATTACCTACAACGCCGCGGAGCGTAACTCTGCCTCTTGCACTCTCGACCGTGCAACTGCAAACTTCCGCCTTTTTCCTTTTTTGTAATTCTTTTTTTTTTGTTGCTCTCGGTTGACTCTTTGGAATCGGTAAGAGCCACGTGTGCGCTACTAACAGCCAGTGAAAAAAAGTTTTCGTCGGTGCGGGGTACCGGTTGCCCTTGGACAGACTCGCGTTTGACTCCGTCTCCGCTCTCATCGTCCTTCCGATTCTTTAACTCGGCTTCTGGACGATTCACCGATCCATTCCCGGATTCGAGGGAATTCCCCTATTGTTCGCTCCAGTACTGGGTTCGTCGCTGAATTTTCAAGCGAGTCTCGATTATCTTCATCTTACTTCTTTCGAAAATGCAAGAATGAATGATAACTAAATGCATTAAGAATTTTCATCTACGACTTGCCGTACTGCAAATAACCAAAAATATGCCAACATAAGCTTTCAAGTCCGTTTTGTTTTTTTTTTGATCCGCAACATTTTCTACAAAACATTCTTTTTCGATTTATGTTGGAAATTATTATTATTATTATTATTATTCTATATAATATGATAATATATATTATATTATATAATATATTTATATAATATTATTATTATATTATTACTATAATATATTTATATATTATTGTTATTATTATTATTCTATATAATATAATAATATATATTATATTTATATATTTATATAATATTATTATTATATTATTACTATAATAAATTAATATATTATTATTATTATTATTATTATTATTATTATTATTATTATTATTATTATTATTATTATCGACGCCAAGAAGCTATTAAATCACCACAAAGCCATGGAAAAAAATCCGAAATACTTTTTAACGACATGCGACGTACGAGTTGCGTCAAATATAAAGTGACTCTTGCTCACGCATTCTCACGCGTAACAACGTTCGGTCATTGTCTCAGCGAAGCAAGTTGCGAATCCGGTTTCAGCCGCTCGATGTTTCCCGTATAATTACGACTCAATGCCAACATAAATTTGAAAAAAAAAAAAACAGTCACCGCACGCTCGATACCTCCACCTTCAATTTATTCACAAAAGTGTAACGTTTGAATTTATGAAAAAAAAACTCGTTTCGCGACGTCAAACACGTTTACTCTTAACGCGATCCGTGTATACGCACATAATAATATAAAAATTTTGAGAAGGAAAAAACACGAAGCAAACGAAAATTTGTCGAAAAAAAAAGATTCTACATAATACTTCGAAGGTATTGTAATAATAAGGGAGAAAAATGTTTCAGCTATTTCCGTGATCGCGTTGGATGATCGTAAGTATGGGCTGCCTGGACGAGAATCACATCGAGGATTCGAACCTCCGAAAACTGATAAACGATGTTCACGATATGTTTCACCTGTTGCATCAATTGGAAGTCACTTCGTCGCCGTGGAAAAACTATGATCCGCCGAATCTTAAAAAACTCTTTCGGGTTTTGGACACAATAGTCGGGTACGTGACGTTTGTCTTAGAAGAGCAAAAATCCAAAACAAATAATAATAATAATAATAATAATAATAATAATAATAATAATAATAATAATAATAATAATAATAATAATAATAATAATAATAATAATAATAATAATAATAATAATAATAATAATAATAATAATAATAATAATAATAATAATAATAATAATAATAATAATAATAATAATAATAATAATAATAATAATAATAATAATAATAATAATAATTATTATTATTATTATTATTATTATTATTATTATTATTATTATTTGCTTTGGATTTTTGCTCTTCTTATTATAATAAAAATATTATTATGATTATTATTATTATTATTAATAATTTATTATATATATATAATTAATTAAAAATTATTAATATTAATAAAATTAATAATAATAATAATTATTATTATTAATAATAATAATAATAATAATAATAATATTTTGATAGATATGTATTATTTCCGCAGCACTGCGGTGATGGACGTCGATCAAGCGAAGGAAAGATATGAAAACAACGATAAAACGAGAAATGAGGACAATCGCAGTCTTTTGGAGAATCTTCTGGACATTGACGAGCAAACCGCACGCATAATGGCCCTCGACATGCCGGCCGCTGGAATCGACACGGTTGATCAGTGGTTCTGTCACGCCAGTTCTAACAATATCGTACTTTAATTGATTTTTCTGGAAAATTGTTATTTTATTGGCTATCCAATGACTCACGATCTATCCAACAGCGACAATTTTGGCCTTTCTTGAGAAATATTAATTTTACTTATGATTAACCATAACCGACTGCTTAACGAATTTCATTGTTTAAGGTTTTTTATTATTTTTATTTATAAAATGTATTCATACTTTAATTTTGCAATGCAGACTGAATCGATCGCTTGCCACGGGATTCTCGCCCAAGACGCCAACCACTTTCCAGAACCGAAGAAATTCATAGCCGAAAGATGGCTGCGGGAAAATACCACTTCAACTTCGGCCAAGGGAGCTCATCTTTTTGCCTACTTGCCTTTCGAAGTCGGTCCTCGCTCCTGCATCGGTCGAAGATTCGCCGAGCTCGAGATCGAAACTTTAGCCCTCAAGGTAAAACCACCTGTTCACCGCAATCTCGTACCAAACATAACCCCGATCTGCCTTATCGTACGTCTCAAAGAACAAAAAAGCGACTTCGAGAACAAAAATAATCATAATATTTCCTTTATTTTCGATGAGTTAACAATTTTTAAAGAATACTCCAAATTTTGTTTGTCGGGCAACTTTCCTCAAATTTTTTAGATTTTAAATGGAAATTGATTATTATTCAGCAATTATCTTATCATTCCTGGCTTTTTTTTTTGTTTCGACAATTCGTTTTACTTGTTAATTTTTGGCTTTGGCCGTACTAATTAATGTTCTTGTTAAGAGCTTTGGTTATGGACGAACACGTGTGAGATGTAAATTTTTAAGGTTATTTTTCCTCTCTACGGTTCGAAAGCGAGAACCCGTTCTTACTGATGTTTTTTCGGTTATCTACTTCTATTATTTTTTATTTTGTTTTATTTATTTTATTTTTTTAATGTTATTGCCCCGTTAATTCACGACAAATTAATAAAGCAGTATCAATTTTAATGATGTTCTACATTTTTTATAATGAAAAACCAAATCGTGAAAAAATATCGCCATGGCCCGGGCTCGAACCGGGAACTCCAGGATTTGTTTTACTGTTACGATGTCTCTCGAAAAGCAATGACGTTGGCTTTGTTTGTTCGATCGAAGGTATTGCGAAATTCCCGATTGGAATGGACGAATGAACCTCTGAAAGCAAAGATTTATTTGATCAGCACGACCACTTTACCCCTCGAGTTCAAGCTCACCGAGCTATGAATACCTGCACAACGAATGTTTTCCGAACATCTCAGAGCTCCGTAATTACCGTAATGAACCGTCCGTCGGAATCACGACATTACGTTTACGTACTGTTGTAAAAAACCTTCAAATTCCACGAACAATTATCTCATTTTTTGTGTATATAATAATTGCTATAATAATACTAATAATAATAATAACAATGATAATGTGACGAATAAATGGACGAATGAAAAAAATAAATAAACAAATGAGTAAATATTAATTTTATTATTATCTCGAAATCGTAAAATCTCCGCTCACGTGACAGTAAAATTTTACGTCGGTAATTGAGGGTCGTTAGACGACAAATTATCCATTTCGTTGCTTCTTTGTCAAACGTTACAGCTGACAACTACGTAACACAAAAGTGTTGAACAACGTGCTATTGTATTACCATTTCGTGGGCTCGGGCATGTCGCGAGTCATGAACAATATCGACCACCCAGGATGAATTATTCTCTCGAGAATAATCCGATATCCTCGATGCGACCGAGATTTCGAACTTTGTAAAGGTATGGGAGCACCTTGCAATACGTGTAACAACACCGAGAAAGCCCAGTTACTCTCTTTACCATCGTCCGGACGAGCACAATTCATCACAATGCCGTCGTTCTTCTCAAGAATCAGATTCAAACGTTCTATTTCTTTCTTTCTCACTTTTTTTCTTTTTTTTTATTCGACAACGATGCTCTGAAAAAATATTTTCGTGAGAATAAAAAAATCGTTCGCGATCCTGCTTATACCTATCACCTTCGAAATAATAAAATTATTTATCAATTCGGTTACTTTATCAGTTTTTTTTAATTTCTTTTATTTTTATCCTCAGGAAATTACATGACAAAACATTTTATATTTATTATTTCGCTTATCATCTTAGCAGAAAAACACGTAGGACATTTTTTTTATTGTTATCAGCACAAATCGAACCCTAAACCCTCTGTTTGTTTGTCTTGCCACTGCGAGTGATAGAATTTTTTCACAATCAAAGTCATGTCGAAGAAATGAGGAGAAAAAGAAAAAATAGTACAGCAAACATTTTTTCCCGTTTTCACAGTGCATTTTGCTGATAACCGATGAAAAAATAACGTTGCACCAGCCTCGAGTAATGAAAATATAGCGACGATAAGCACGATACGTCGCACAAAGACGGATGCGTCGGTGACACATGAAAATTATATAAGTTCCGTCGCGATTTGTACGAGCATTAGTGTAGAATTGGCGAGCGCGTCGTTCACTATTAGCGGTCCAACGAGCGTCATTGCATCACGAGATGTCGGTTGTTTCGAAGTTACGAACGAACAAAGTGCTGTGCAAATTAAAAAATTTGAACGGAAGTTTGAAAAAATGCCAATCGACGGCTGTCGACGGTTGTCCGGTTCATCCTGCGACAAATAATGAGACACCAAAATTGAACGAAATTCGGCCCTTCGAGGACATTCCGGGACCCAAAAAATTGCCCCTCATTGGCAATTTATTTAGATTCATTCCTTATATCGGTAAGTCCTTGAAATATAATTGATCTTACTTCGTTGAAAAGTGTTGAAACGAAAAAACGTAAAAAAAAAAACAAACATTGGGTTGAAAGTTATAATAATATAACTTGTTAAGAAAAAATAAAAAGTAAATAATTTATATGTCAAGTTCGTTTCTTAACTTTTGTTTCTTCTATATTTATAATCAAAGTTGATGGAATTAGGATGGATCTTCGTTCGAGCTTTTAAATGTTTCAACGCCCAATGGAATAAATTGTGAAAAAGGAATGTAAATTCAATTATAGGCGAGTATGGCGGCATTCCTATCGAGGAACAACTGAACATGTTTCGAAGCAAATTTGGAGACATAGTGAAGCTAGATGGGGTACCCGGTCGTCGGAATTGCGTATTTATCTTCGACGCTGAGCAGAGCGAGAAGATTTACAGACAGGAGGGTCTGTGGCCCGTTAGAATATCCATGGAAGCCATGAAACGACATCGCGAGGAGAATCCACAAATTTTCAACGGAAAACTTGGTCTCGTCGTGGGGTCTCTGTTTTACCTTAAACTACTTTTTTTTACCAAATCCTAAAAAAAACGAAAAATATATACACTGTGTGTCTGAAAAGTTCTGGAACTTTCGATGAAACTTATTGTGTTTGCCAGAAAATTATGCTTTTATTGAATATTATTCGACGCACAATCCTTCCGATTTAATGCATGCAGCCGTTTGGATGGTAGAAACGTCTTTGAAAAGTTGGCTCCCAGCTGTAATCTGAGTTTTGGTAACAAGAAATAGTCGCATGCTGCCAGATTCGGAGCGTAAGGTCGATGGTCGATCTAGACCTATTTCCAAATCACTAGCGACGATAGCTACCAAGGAGTTTGCGCCTTTTTTGACAGTTCGGGTCTCCGTCTTAACACAAAATTTAATGTTCGCTCTTCTCTCGATCGACATTTTGCGACAAGGATTAAAAACGCGCAAACGGTTTCGTCGAGATACTACCGAACTGAATAAATTACCGACTTTAGCTGTGTACATACGTATAAACAAGGCTTCTACAACGATATTTCAACCATTGACAAGTTCGATGGCGCGATATGTACCATCGGTAAAAAAAAAACAAAAAACGTTCCGCAGCTTTTGAAAGACACCGGGTATAAAAAGTAACTCATCTCTGTTGTGTTTTATTTTATGATTGATCAATTCGAACAGCCAGGGAAAGATGTGGCACGATTTTCGTAAAAACGTAAACCAACACATGATGCAACCTCGTGCTATAATACCATACGTATCTCAGGTCGACCAAGTTTCCACCGAGTTTGTCGAAAAAATGCGAAAACTTCGTAATGCAAAAACTTGGAAACTACCTGCAACGTTCAACAACGAGTTGAATAAGTGGGCCCTCGAGTGTGAGTAACTGCTACACGTACTGCTATTTTTCACACATGAAATTACTGCCACACTGGAGCTAGACGGATCAATTCTTATTCAGCTATGCGAATGAAAAAGATGTTTATTCATCGTCTTGGACAAAAACACTCTTCGAGTCAATGAAAAAAAGTCTCACTGAAACAGCAATCACTTTGTTTTTCAATTCAGCATCGTGGATAGAGCTTTCGCTCATTTTACTCGCAATCGCTGGAGCTTGAAAATAATGTTAGTTCCGCGAGACCCAAATTATTAATTGATTTTCAAAGTCACCATAACAATTTACACAAGTGCAAGATCTGGACTTTAAAAATAAATTTTGAGAAAAAACGACATTTAAAAATTTGGCAAGTGAGAAAGATCTTCTATCCAAGTATTAACAAATTTTACAAACTCGGATTTGATCAAAAACCCTTAATTTGCCGACAATCTCTTCTAGTTTCGATCTAAAACAAACAAAGAATAACAACAATCATTGGAAAATGTACAAAAAGAATTTTGAACTTCAATTGATCGATCAGTGGCTCACGCATTCTCACGCGTTACAACATATCGCCATTGTCTGAGCTAAAAAAGTTGCGAATCTGGTTAGCCATTCGATGTTAGCCGTATAATCATGCCTCAATGCCGCCATAAATTAGAAAATAATCACTGCACGCTTAACGCCTCCACCTCAAACCTATTCACAAAAATGTAACGTTTGAATTTATACTATCTCGTTCCCCAACGACAAACACGATTACGCTCAACGTAATACAAACAAACGTCTATAATGATATAAAAAATCTGAATAAAATCCGAGTCAACGAAATGTTGCGGAAAAAAAAACTACGAAACACTTTGAAGGAACAAAAATAATAATAAATAAATATTTCAGCAATTTGCACGATCGCTCTGGATGATCGTATGGGCTGCCTAGACGCAAACCTCGCCGAAGATTCGAACCCCCAAAGAATGATAAACGCGGTTCACGATATGTTCGAATTGTCGTATAAATTGGAAGTCGATTTGTCGCTGTGGAAATACTACGACACGCCGGATCTAAAAAAACTCTTTCGGGTTTTGGACACGATAGTCGAGTATGTGACATTTGTCTTAGAAATGATAATAATATACGTTGATGAAGTAGATGTTCATTATTTTCGCAGAATTTCGGTGATGTACATAGATCGGGCAAAGGAACGATTGCGAAACACCGATAAAACGAAAAATGAGGATAATCGTAGCCTTCTGGAGAATCTTTTGGACATTGACGAGGAAACTGCGCAGATAATGGCTCTCGATATGCTGACCGCTGGAATCGACACGGTTAGTCGGTTATTTTTCTGTAACCTCAGTACTGAGAATATCGGACTTTTATCGATTTTTCTGACGCATTATTATTTTATCTGGGATTTAATTACTCGAAAACTGAACACCATTTCGGACTATTTTAAGGGACGTCAATTATTTCACGATTGACCTAAATCGACCGATTTACAAGTTTTTGCATCAAGTGCAGATTGTTCTATTCATTTATTGGTTCACTAACTTGTTTGTTTATTTATTTATTTATCTATTTGTTCATTTATTTACATAATACTGAATCGAATTGTATTTTCAGACGAGCAACGTAGTTGGTTCTCTGCTCTATCATATTGCCGTAGATCAAAAAACGCAAGACAAATTGCGGGAAGAGGTGTTCAGAGTGTTGCCGGAAAAAAATTCTTCGGTGACTTACGATAGTCTGAGCGATATCCCTTATCTGAAGGCCTGCATCAAGGAAACTCTCAGAGTCACGCCGATTGCTCTGGGAAACGTCAGAACGATGATGAAAGATACGGTTATCGCCGGTTACAAAATACCAGCAGACGTAAGATACGCCGAATCTTTATTACGTCTGATTAAAAATGTCATTTAAATTAATTACATTGAACTCAAATTAAATGCCATTCCAATTCAAATTTTACTGATGAATAATATATAATTTAGAGATCTCAACCGACGGCTGAAATACATATTTATCAATATTTATTCAAAATTCATTTACTACTAAAATTTGATTGTCTCAGATTTTTTATTGTTTTCATGTTTTTAATTTATTCGTAATTCAATTTTGCAATGCAGACCGACATGATTCCTTGCCACGGAGCCCTCTCCCAAGACGCCAAATACTTTCCAGAGCCAAAGAAATTCATAGCCGAACGATGGCTGCGGGGAAATACCACTTCAACTTCGGCCAAAGGAGCTCATCCTTTCGCCTACTTGCCTTTTGGATTCGGTCCTCGCTCTTGCATCGGTCGAAGATTCGCCGAGCTCGAGATCGAAACTTTGGTCCTCAAGGTAAAACCACCTGTTCACTGCAATATTGTCCTCAAAACCACCCCAATACGCCTCACTTTGCGTCTAACGGCTTGAAGAATCAAAAAAGTTACAACAATTTATATCATCGTAAATTGACTTAAGGGGGTACATCTGTGTAGATTGTCGGAACAGTAGGTGAATTTTGGGAATTATTATCTCAAAAACCATTCGTCCGATTGAATTCAAGTTGGTGTTATTTGAAAGTATATACATTCAGTTATGTTGACGATTTTTTATATAAATATATAGTGGATGGGAGCGCTGTTATTCTGGCCGGCGTAAAACAACTTTGTCGTCGGCATGGTTTGCGGTTCCCACTTTTTCTCGCAGTCGGTTGGTCTGGAACAAAAATTTCAATAAGATTCTTAGAGTGTAACGTCTTGAGCTGTTCGGTACGTAGGATTTTTTTTTTTTCACAAAATGTCGCTTGATTGAAATTGAAATTCACTTTTTAACCACAATTTACGACCTTTTTTGGTTGAATAAAAAATAAATAAATTAGTTTTAAAAAAAATTCTACGTGACGAACTTTACTACCTATCCGTGCATATTGTGTCCAAATTTTAAAGGAATCGGTCAATCCGTTATCTAAAAAAAAGTGGACCCGCCTTTGGAAAGCGTGTTTCGAGATAAACGCGTTTGAAGTTTGGGAACTCGCTATATATTTCTATAAAAAAATCGTCAACATACCTCAATGTATGTACTTTCAAATAAAACCAACTTGAATTCAATCGGGCGAATAGTTTTTGAGATAATAATTCCCAAAATTCACCTACTTTTCCGGCAATCTACACAGTGCCCTCATGTGCCCTCTTAATCGCTCGCAAAATTTTTGCAGACAGAAAAAAATTTTCTTTTTACTTTAGATCAACTGAAAATTAAAAAAAAATGTCTTTTAATATGCTCAAATTCAAGTGATCCTTTTTTACCTCGATTTTTTTCGTTATTACAATTTTCCTTCAGTTTTTCAGGTTTAAAAATAGTACATTATGACACTAGTACGAAATTTTTTTTTCTGACGAGTGTGAGTTTGCAGAACGAGCCGAAGGCGAGTTTTGCAATCACTCGAGTCCAGAAAACGTTTTTCGTACGAGTATCGTACGAATTTTTATGTCACAAGGCGCGTAAATGCTTTGACGCGAACGAAGTGAGCGTAAAACCGCACTTTTACGCACAGCGTGTCAGACGAATATTTTTATTCAGTAATTAGTTTTGCATTCCCGGCTCATTTCTTTTTACGATTTGTTCCACTTTTACGTTGTCACTCCACGAGCAATGACCCTGGCTTTGATTGTTCGATCGAAGGTATTGCGAAATTTTCGATTGGAATGGACGGATGGACCTCTGAAAACGAAGTCTCATTTGATCAACACGGTTGCATCGCCCCTCGAGTTCAAGCTCACCGAACTATGAATGCCCGCGTAACGAATGTATCACGACTATCCCAAGGCCCTTAATTGCCGCAATGGATCGTCCGTCGGAGTCACGACATTACGTTTACGGACTGTTGTTAAAAAAACCTCAAATTCCACGAACAATCATCGTTTTTTTTGTGTATATAATAATAGCTATAATAATACTTATAATAATAACCATAATAATAATATAACGAATAAATGAATAAATAAATGAGTTTTATTTATTTAATTTATATTTTTTTATAATTTATAATTTTTTTGTGTATATAATAATAGCTATAATATTACTTATAATAAGAACCATAATAATAATATAACAAATAAATGAATAAATAATTGAGTTTTATTTATTTAATTTATATTTTTTTATAATTTATAATTTATATTTATTTATTTATAATAAGAATTAATTTTATTATTATCACAAAATCGTAAAATCGTCGCTCACGTGACGGTGAAATTTTACATGGGTAATCGAGGATCGTTAGACGACAAATGATCCATTTCGTTGCTTCTTTGTCGAACGTTACAGTCGACGACTGCGTAACACAAAAGCGTTGAACAACGCGCTATTTTATTACCATTTCGTGAGCTCGGGCTTGTGGCGAGTCATGAACAATATCGACCACCCAAGAAGAATTGTTCTCTCAAGAATAATCCGATATCCTCGATCCGACCGAGTTTGTTAACTTTGTAGAAGTATGAAAGCGCCTTGCAATACGTGTAACAACACCGAGAAAGCTCAGTTACCTCTCAACCATCGTCTGAACGGGTAAAATTCATCACAATGCCGTCGTTCTTCTCGCAAATCCGATTCAAACATTTTATTCCTTTATTTCACTCTTTCTTTCTTTTTCTTTTATTCGACAACGATGCTCTACAAAAATATTTTCGTGAGAATAACAAAATTATTCTCAATACTGCTTGTACCTATCACCATCGAAACAATAAAATGAATTGTCAATCTGGTTTCGTTATTCGTCTTTTTTGTGACGAGGAAATGGCAATAAAGAGGGAATTATTTTCTCGTGAGAATCGGAGCCTCCGGTAGATCTCGGGAAAACTAACAAGCGCTGCAATACGCTGAATACACGTTTGCTGAGCGTGCCTTCGGGATTCTCCGGGAATTCTGCGAATTCTCGGATCGTCCATTCTGAAAGATAAACCGCGACGGCGGTGACGTTGGATTCACGCTCGAAAAGATTTTCAATTTTCCAAACGAAAACAGGAACCAACGTAGCACGAGCTTTGCTTTGTTCGTGTTTGCGGTGCCCGCGAAACCATTAACAACCTTTTGTTCACGAGCATTTATACACGTGTATATTTTCCCGCGGAATTACAGTTTTGGATAATTTATTTTTATTTATCATATTTTCTCGGAACGTTTTTCGTCGACATTTTCTTTGTTCCCATGGAGATTCAGCCGAATGTTTCGAGCATCGATAGGAAACGAAAAAATGGCGTCTAATTCCACATAGTCGTCTCAACAGCAGATTCGAACACCGACGAAAGCACTGGAAAACGTTTGAAAAGCACTAAAGGCTTTTCAAACATTAAAAGCACCAGAAATTTGAGCGAGAGTACCAAAGAAGCACTGGAATTTTTTTTCGGTGCTTTTCGAACATTAAAAGTACGCGAATTTTGGTCCAAAGCACCAAAAAAGAACGGAAAAAAATGTATTCGGTGCTGTTTTGTCGCTTGCTACCGAAATTTCGGTGCTTTTAATGTTCGAAAAGCACTCAGTGCTGAACGGTGCTTTTTCAGTGGCCGCTTTTGTTGTTTCCGTGTTTTTTCGGTGCGCGAACCTGCTACGGCTACCACGATCGGGGCACTCGGGTCTATAGAAATTTATCAATGAAATACAAACTAAGCGATTGAAAAAAAAATATTAAGTGCTCATACACCCCTTTGGCACGTGGAAAACCAAGTAAATTTAAAAAATCATTATAAACGTTATGTGCTAAAAAAAAATTAAATTGTTCATCCAAAAATTTTTTCGAACTGTTCAACTGTAAGAACAAAAAAGAATTTTTTTTTAATACGAACATTATTTTCTTCGGGTATTAATCGACTGCTGATTAAAACCATGGTCGGCACGATAGTTTTGTCAAAAATTATCCGATCTCCAAAAATGAAAAGGAATCTAGTAAAATAGTATAATAGTTATCGTCTGACGGGGAGGATATATTTTTTTTTTCGAAAATAAAGAAATCACCGCATTTTAAACCTTTGTATGCAATAATAGAATTGATAATTTATAGAAAATTGTCCAACCAAGAAATTGAAAAACCCTCTCGCAAGAATGAGACGAAGCAAGCAAATTTTGTCAAGGTAAAAACAGCTCTTAATACGTATTAGAAAATATCGAAGACAATGTAAGGGAGAATGGCTACGGAACTCTATCGTGTACTCGCCCAAACCTCTTGGCCAGTGTTTCTTTTGGTACAATGTTGAGCCGTGGCGGTGCTCAGTCGCGCCATCTATCATGTATTTTTCGTGATACGTGAGTAGCTCGGTAGGTAAGAAAGAACTCCTGTGCCGCACATTCACTGGCTTTCCATCGTTCGAACAAGTCAGCTGTTTTTACACTTGTTTAACCGCGAAAGCGAATACCACATATTTCCACCTACAAGTTTTCCAAGTACATATTACAATTATGATTAGGGGATACCAATGTGCGGTATAATGAGTGCACTGCAATAATGAAATATTTATCTACGGATGGTAGGTATACCGATTCACGAGAACCAGCGCCGCGGTATGGCGGAAAGTGAACTTTGGGAAAGTGGGCCCGTGTCAGTTTGCCCCAAGTCTCCCACCGTTTTTCCGAACTCACCCGAAGGCGAATCGAGCAGTGGGTCTCAATCTGCGGTTCGTCGTCGAAATTTCAGAGCCCGTAATTATCGCGATTTTCGAATCAGCGCAGACAGACATAATCATTAAAATTGGATATCCATTAAACATTCAACAAAAAAATTATGCGTGACTGTTCATATTCGATTTTCATACTTCGCTTGCGTTAAAAATAAATTGTTTTCATACCGCCGCGTGAACTTTGGCGACAAAAGATCGCATCTTTATTTTTTTATACTTTCTACATCATTTTAAAAGGAATATTTTTTGGATATAGTAGATATTTATGAATAGGGGCTGGCAAATATTGATGCCCAATGTCGATGCCCAATACCGGTGATGTCCAAAATTTTCGTTTTTAATCAAGGAATTTAAAAAATAAAAATAAAAAATAAAATGAGCATTTGTTGCTTCATTTAACTTTTAATTTTTAATTGTCAATAAATAATTGTTACATCGGCGTGACATAATCATGAATATCTTTATCGTATAAAACGTGAAAAAACACAAAAAAACACCTGTGGTTTTCCCTTTATCACTAACCATTGCTCTGACATATCGATCCGAATGACCAAATACGGTCAACGGTTATGAAACTTCATTTGACTGTATTTTAAAAGCGGGGCCTTAAAATCGAAAACCCCGAAATATGGGTCTCTTTATTTTCAACATAAATTCATAAATTCATGTAAAAAATTAGGAGGCAAAAATGTTGTCCCAAGGTTCAAAGCTGCCTGAGTTGACGTGGAGTACCCCATATATATATGTGTGTGTGTGTGTGTGTGTGACTGTGCGTGTGACAACCATGGAGACTAGAGGTAAAGAGTACGCACGACCGTGGAAATCGTGGTTGAAAAGTGTTCCCCGAAACGTGTACAAATCTTTGGATACGAACCGAAGTGAAGTAAGCGTACCTTTGAACGCAGCCCTGCGGTTCTCAACGACGACGCGTTTTTCGCGCTCAGTAACGGCTATTTTGAAAGCAACCCTTATCGCACCAGTTTCGTTGTACGTTAATAAGAGAATTTCGTTGTATATTTCTTTAACAATCGTTAATAAGAGAAATAGGGCTGCGTTCGCTTTAATCGGTGCTAACTTCATCTCGGTTCGTATTTGAGCTCAGTGGTGCTCATATTATATCGGTTTTCGGAAACATCTTTTTGCCTTCCGTGCGTACTCCTTACCTCTAGTGTCCATGCTCACAGGTTCCATTGGAGATTTGCCGCCCCTGCCAGAGCCGTCCACAAGTAAGAAGAAGAAGAATTTGACGTGATTGTTTACCATTGACGGAAATAAGTTCCAATACCAACGAACGCTCTTCAATTACTTTCCTGTCTCTCACATGTGTCGCAGTAAAAATTGGCTCTTCGGTGAAATTAGTGATTGAATTTGGCCGATCCAGATCCGGACAGGGTGAAGTTGCCAAACATAACCTATTTCGTTAGGTTGTCATTGAATCTACGTAATTTTGGTTTGATTGACTGTTAAAATAACGGCGCAATGATGATGGACTACTTCGTCACTAACAATTCCCTGGCTCCAGCCCCAATGGGAATTCAGAGCACAGCTGGAGCAGTCCCAGTTAAAAATGACAAAGGTCAGTATTGCCGATCAACGCTTTTTTATGTTTTGACCTATCGATCGATCATGTCAACCCTAATGGGGATGTGCTACCAATTAATAGTAAAAAATGATGTTATTTCAATGTTTTATACTCTTATGGGATAAGATACCCCTCAACTAATTACAATATTTTATTATTATTATCAAAATGTAGAAAAAAATAGAAAATATAGTCAAATAGTAATAATAACTGCGATTATCGAATCAATGATTATTCATGATAATCATATTTTTATCTCAATTCTTCTTGTAATTGGATTAATATTGGCATTTCCATTATTCACCGTTTACATATTTAAAAGATGTTTCTATAAAATTAATATCTCCGCGGTAAATTCCAATTCTTTTTTTTTCTACCTTTGATTTCATACAAAATATATTTCGCATTTATAGGCGAAGTGTCGATGAAAAAAGTGAAGGTCCACCGCTATGTATCCGGAAAAAGACCGGATTACGCTCCGGCGGCGAGTTCCGAAGAGGAATCGGAAGACGACGACTTTATAGACAGATACGCGCAAAAAACGTTTGACGAAAGCGACACCAATGAAAATTCTGTATCGACTTCGCAGCCCAAAGATAAAGACGAAGATGATCCTCGTCTGAGAAGACTGACGAGATTGGAGAGACAGAAAGAAGCGGAGGTGGAAACGTCACCCGAACGTCATAGACACATACAAGAGCCAGAAATTTTGGATGCCGAACCGGAAAGAGCGCGAGAACGAATCAGATTGGACAGTTCGGATTCGTCCGAGGATGAAGAAGTCTCGGACGATGAGATGGAAAGACGAAGAGTCGCGTTGAAGCAACGAGTGCTAGCAAAAAAAGATGTGGAGGAGGAACTCATTCAGGGTATGGACGAAGAAAAGTCAGGAGAAAGCTCGGACGAGAGTTCCGAATACGAAGAGTACACAGATTCCGAAGAGGAAACTGGTCCTCGCTTAAAACCAGTGTTCGTGAGAAGACACGATCGAATAACCGTCATGGAAAAAGAAAAAGAAGCCATAAGGCTCAAACAAGCCGAAGTGGAAGCAAAAAAAATCGTAGATGAAAGAAAACGACAAACTTTGAGAGTGAGATATTATTTTTCTTCAGCGTAAAGAAGTTTCGCTTCTGAACGTTTGATGAAAAACTATTAATGAGGCAATATCCGTTGTCAAAAGATTTTGCTTTGAAAAACAAAAACCTTTGCCATGCTAAATTCAACCCTCAATTTTATTTCCGTAGAGTTTTTGCACATCTTGTCCTCCCATCGACTCGTTTCTGATTTATCCAATTTGCATTTTTATTGATGCATCGAATTTTTTTTTGTTCAGATGGTAGAAGAGGTTATTCGAAAAGAGACCCAAGGAACGAAGTCCATGGATCAAGAGGGTAAACTCGACGACGTATGCACCGACGACGAAAACGACGAAGTGGAATATGAGGCTTGGAAATTGCGCGAATTGAAGAGGATTAAACGCGATCGTGACGAACGGGAAGCGTAAGTTTCAGGGGTTTTAATCTGTGCTTTATTTACGTGGAAATTTGAATTTTGACACGTCATTGGCCCACATATTTTGAATTAGTTGACACTTGAAAATATTCATACAAGGATTATAGTAAATTTTATATATTATGTGGGATATCGTTTAAAAGGGCTTGTTTCGTGGAATACATCAATATTTTTTAAGTGATCTTCAATGGCATGTTTAAAAAAATGTTTTCAAAAATTTGCGAAAATAGAAAATTCCTCCATCCCTTTTATTTCCAGAACTACTGGACTTGACGTAAACAAGCTGCAAGTTGTAACTTGCAAATTGTTTCTCACAATTCTAGAAAGCTTGAAGTTTAAATTTTCAAACTGCTACCCCAGAATTGAAGATATTGTGTGGGTCTTTCTCCACGAGGAAATTTATTTGTATCAACTTTGGTTTCCTCGTAGAGAGAGATTCTCACAATATCGTCAATTTTAAGGGAACCGCTTGCAAATTTCAACTTCCAGCTTTCGTAAATTCTGAGGAAGCAATTTACAAGTTTCAATTTGCAGCTTGTCTCCCATATAACGTTTTACGGTTGCGTAATATTCTATACATGTAGCGAATTCGGACTCAATCTGTCAAAGCTCTCGTGAGTTAGAACGAAACGTTAATTTTTCGAAAAATTCGAAATCCTATAAAATCTGAATCCCTGGGGATGGATTTGGCCCAAATGCAATATCAACCAACCTTGGATACAAACCTATTTGTAAAGAACTATTTGGCCGAAAATCTCAAAATTTTCGATCGCTATCGTGTAAACGTCCTTTTTTTGGTAGTTTGGAAACGACATAAAATCTAAGCCGCAGCTTTAATCATGATGACGATTATAGCAACAAAAAAAAAAGATTATAGAGCTGCACATGTCTGCAAAATTTGGGGGCTGTAGCTAAAACCGTTCCCGAGTTATACATGCTTGAATTTTGAGTCTATCATACATCCGGACATTTTTTCCAAATGTGTTTTCTCGACTTTTCATCAAATTCTGAACACAATGACATAAAGATCGCGGAAAAAAAAAGTTTCGCTATAACATAGCTTATTCTATAAGTAAACAAAAACAAAACCAATTTTTGAATTTTAAAATTTTGAAAAAAAAAAAATATAACCCTTTAGTTGAATTTCGCAGGAAAATTATCACAAAAGTCTTAGGCCGTATAAGATTTCTCGAAACTGATTATCAAAAATATGGTACTCTCAATTGACTCGCTTTTCAGGCCATCGAAACAATTCTTCATCCACGTTTTCGTTTCTTCTTTTCAGGATCGAAAAGGAACGATTGGAAATCGAAAGAATTCGAAACATGACCGAGGAGGAACGACGCCAAGAGGCTCGGTTGAATCCAAAAACCATCACGAACAAAGCTGCCAAAGGAAAATACAAATTTTTACAAAAATATTATCATCGCGGTGCTTTCTATCTCGATCGTGACGAAACGATTTTGAAACGTGACTTTTCGGGAGCAACCCTCGAGGATCACTTCGACAAAACCGTATTGCCCAAAGTCATGCAAGTGAAAAACTTCGGTCGCAGCGGTCGAACGAAATACACGCATTTGGTCGATCAGGACACGACGCAATTCGATTCCCCATGGATTTCGGAAACCGCCCAAAATTTGAAGTTTCACACAAACCAAGCGGCCGGCATGAAACAGCAATTTGAAAAACCTTCTTTGAGCAAACGAAAAAATCCCAATTGAATGTAAAGGAATTAAAATTAATAAATTGTCAATAATCTAAAAACCATAAGAATTATTACTCGTTTGTTTTTTTTTTTTTTTTTTTACTTTTCGTTGTGTATTTTACGTAACAAAATTTATTAACATTTGTAAGGATTTGCTGGGTCCGAATCCTTGCTGGAAACGGCGTACAATCACTTGCCTGTTATCAGCGTGCAATATCTTACGACAACTTGATAAATAAACTTTTTTTCTCTTTTCGTCAATGCGAATTCATCAACGTTCTTCGTCAACGAAAAAAAAAAACCCACAACAAACCTCGTTGAGAAACTCAAGTTCTCGCATCTGATTCTCTTGTTCCCGAACCAACGAAATATAACGAAATATAAAAGAAACGAATGTGTGTTAAATAATTATCGTAGTCTCAAAGATCTCTTCTCAAGCACTTCAACGCTTGCTTGGCAGCGGCACGTTTGGCTTGTCTCTTGTTTGCACCGAAACCGTGAAATATTTTTGGTTTTCCGTCGATTATTACCTCCAGGGTGATCATCATGGATCCCGGACCCCCGAGGATGGTCGTTTTCCTGCAATACGAAATTTTTTTTAAATTTTTATTCTCACCGGTGATTGACAAACTTTTGAAATTACATCGGGACGTTAAAACTTGCGAATATTACTCACGAAAATCGTGGTCTAGCTCCTGGAGTCTCGTGTATCACACGCACGGGCTGTTTCGGCACGTTTTTGCTAAAATTTTCTGCAAAAAATGGATCTATGGTTTTTTTCGAATGGTTATTTTTAGAATGAACAATTTAAAAAAAAAATATATATACATATATTTTCGTAAAATGCGTAAATTACCAATTTCGTTGTGCATGAGACCGTAAACAATTTCCCAAACTTTGTTCAAATCTTTTCCGGTGTCGAGATAAACAGCTCCGATCACGGATTCAAAAAGATCGCCCAATATTTTTGGTACGTCGACGTACTCGGCCACTTTGCACTCGTCCTCGTCGAGAAGGATCCACAACAACTGTACGAAAAGATAATTAATTAATCCATAGAATTGTTTGGTTCACCGCAATGAAAAGAAAACGAGAGAGAGAAAGTTTTATACCTCATCGTCGATGACGTGATTTCGTTCTTCCTGAAACTTGACGAATCGCTCGATAATTTCTTCGAGCTTCGGGGCGTAGGCCAACAACGCCGTGTGAAATCCGTATTTAGTTGCGAGACACGCGAAAGTTATGTTATTGACAAGGGCCGATCGAAGATCGGTCAGTGCTCCTGGACTCAGATAGTTGCACGATTCATATATGTTCACGGTGATCAAGAAATCTAATTATAACATAAATTTATTATCATTATTATTATTATTATTATTATTATTGTGGAGTTTTTAATTGCTCGAAGACGTATAAAAAATCGTTCGATTGCGAGACAATTGAATTACCCAATATGGCATCACCGAGAAATTCCAATCTCTCGTAGCTTGGCGTAAGGATATTCGGCGTGAACGAAGGATGTGTGAAGGCCTAGAAACGTTTTCGAACAGATATTTAATTTTGCGACGATTATTATTATTCGTTGTACAGACCGTGTCCAAAAATTTCTGAAACTTTCGAGGAGAATCATTTTTGTTGATGGGAATACAAGCGTTGAAGTTGAATTTTGTTACTATCGGTCTGGGAATTTTGTAAAATATTTAGAAAAATCAATCTTTTTTTTTTTTCAAGTTGGTTTCTCCGAATTCTTTCATTCCGGGTTGTGACGTTCGGTTTGAGGCTGACATTGGAAAGACGATTTGTCAACGCCAGTGACGATAGTTTTCAAGAAGTTTGGTTTTTTAAAAATCTTTTTTATTATGGGGCATTCCACATCAACACGATATCAAAAACATTGATATTTATTAATTCATGGTGGCATGTATGGGGGTCAAATTACAGGCAAATTCGATTTTTGCTTGTTTTTTCTCGCTGATTTTATTACATGGAAATAGTGTGTCGGAGCGAAAAATTGCTAAGAATCAATTTTGTGGTGTTTATTGCAAGGATAACGAAAAAAAAAGTTGAAAAGTAAGGTTTTATATTTTTCATGGAAAAAAAACCAATTTTGAAAATATAAATCGATTTTTGGACGATTATGACATTTTTAAAAAATTTGAAATATTTTTTTTTGGATTCCTCGAACTTTTTCCAAAAGGCGTACATCTTTTTCCAGATGGAGAAATTGAATCTAAAGGCTCAGCAAAAAAACAAGAAAATTGAAAAAAAAAAAACAATTTATGCAAAATTTGAAATAAAAATGTTATATAATGCGAGTATATTTCTCAATATCTACTTACAAAATATTCGCACCTTTAAGCGATATAATAAGTCGTCTAAGATTCAAATATTGCAAATCAGAAATTTCTTCTGATTTTTTCCATGGTCGAATGTATTTTTCCTCGAGGCTGTCTTTCGCGACAGAAAATTTAGACTATTTAGAAGAAATTCAAGATATTAAGGTTTCGAAGTGGTCGTGTTGATGTGGAATGCCTCTTATATGTATATGTTACGGGTAAAGCCCGATGAACGGGTAAACCGCGTTCTATCCGCTTTCGTTTGGTAAAAGCCGAAATATATCTAAAATCGACACGTTTCGGACTTTACCCGAGTAAACCGCGTTCTATCCGCTTTCGCTTGGGTAAAGTCCGAAGTCCGAGGCGAAAAATGTTTGAAAAACATATTTAATTAAAAAAAAAAAAACACATTTTACAAATACAAGTAAGAACATTGTATCCTGCTTTAGTAAAGGATACTATAATCTATTTGTTCAAACAAGACAAAAAAAAAAAAAAGATTTCCAATAGCTTTACATTTATATTTATTTAGGTTATTTCCGATTACCCGAATAACCTGAATGAATGAATAAATAACCTAAATAAATGTAAAAAAATATATATTTAAAAAAATCAAATACATGAAAAATATCCAGAATATATCAAATATATCAAATATATTTCGGACTTTACCCAAACGAAAGCGGATAGAACGCGGTTAACTCGGGTAATTCTAGATCAACCCGATATCGGACTTCATCCGTAATATTTTTAAATATATTATTTTATTTCATATAAATATTTTCGTTAAATCGTGAAAATAGGAACTATTTTTCGCGTAATATTCTAGTGTACATAACCCAAAACATGACTTTCACAACTATATTTCGCTATTAATGAGACCAGTAAAGGCGATGTCAAAACACTATCAAAATGTAGAAGTTAATAAAAAATCTCTTCAAGGCCGACAAGTATTCGGGACACAGCTTATATTATTTAGCATTGTAAATAAATAATTGTTGGGGGAGATTGAAATTAAAATTGAAATGAAATAGATTTTTCTTGTTTTCTTGCCTGGAGAAGATACGTGCGATCTTTGAATTTGTAGCCAATTTGATTCTCGATGTATGCCGCCTGTGGCATGATGTCGTCCGGATTACCGGGTCCGAGTCTCGGGCTCGAGGAAGGACGTTTCAGTAATTCGTTGATCATGAGATTTGTCGGTAATATACCGAACCACATGAGTAATTTGAATGCTCCGTACAGTCCCATGCTCTGCGCGAAACGAAACGCGAACGGATGAAAATAAAACTCACGTCGCGACGTTAAGGTGAAGCGATACAACGCCGTTGGTAAGTAGATTTACCAAGAATTACATGTATGGCTAGGGTGGACCTTAATAGGGGTGTTGACGAATTTCGACAAGTGCACCCCCCCCCCAGATAGGTTCGAAATAAATTTAAAAAAATATGTGCTAAACCCCAGCACTGTAGTTCAATGCGAAGACGTGTCTGTAAGCTCGTTTTGTTTCCCATTTGAATAACATGGAATTTTCGGACTAATTCAGTCAGTATTTTTTTATGTATCACTTCACCTTAAGGGAGCAAGACATTGCAATGAGCTAAGGAGCGAAGACATTTTTGCTTTTTTTAAAAAGGAAGTTATGGGATTTCCCTGAAATATTTACCACAATTTGTTAATACAATTACAAGATAAGAAAATTCATTTATAATCTTTTTGGCCGAGAAGAAATCAAAAAATGAGGAAGATTAATGATCTTTGTGTCCGTAATTATAAAACGGACGCATAGGAATTTTTTTTAGATCAATAAATAACGAAATGGTGGACCTTTAAAATTTTTTTAATTTTGGCAAGAACATATTAAAGACCGCTATTTTGTTATATATTGAGCTAAGAAGTTTACTTTTCGTGGTACTATAACCATTGTCACAAAGATTATAAATCTCCCTCATTTTTTAATTCCGAACGCGTCGTATAGACCAAATACTGTCAACCAGGTTTATTGGCAGTGTCAACTTATAAGCTCGAGGTTAGCAAGAGGTGCTGCCAAAATAATCACTAATAAATTCTCTTATCTTGTACTTATATCAACAAACTGCAGTCAATATTTCAGAAAGATCCGATGATAAATTTCCTTAAAAAAAAAACATTTTTAGATCGAAAAAATACTTTTACTCATCGGCACGTTACAGTGGCTTGCCCCCTTGATAAATCAATTATTCGTCATCGTTGTATCGAATCAAACTCACGCTGAGATAAACCCCGATCAGAGCTTCGACGCTGTCCGAAACGGACTTGTCCGGAACTACCTGAAGGTCCAGAAAACTTTGCATATCGTTTTGCGTACTGCTGTCGTTCCACGACAATACTCTTTCCTGCATGGCCATTAGGGTGTGATCCGATGGAAACCCCGACAATTGCTCGCTCGGCGGTATCTCCAATTCGTAAAGAACGTTTGGCGATATCTACAAAATTGTTCATCGTTAAATAATTTTATTTCAAACAAAAAAAAAAAAAAACCAACAACAATTAGCTCACGTACAGATTTTTCCCTTCTAAAATAAAATCGTTGGAGTTTTTATCGTTCGAAAAATGATAATAATTCAAACTAATTTTATCTTTTCAATTATTAAAAAATTTTAAAACCTTTCAAATTTAATATTGAAAACATTTTAATAAAAAAAAAATAATAATAATAATAAAAACCTTTTCGATGCGCAACAATTCTTGAAGCGGTCGTAAAGCGCAAAAAGCCGGGGCCGTAAAGTTGCTGAGAGGCGCGAAATCATCGACTTTCATGCGTCCGGGTATTTCTTTGTTCTTGCCGCAATAATATAAATTGCGATTACCCAGAAGCTTGCCTTTTATCATCGTCAATTGTCCCTCGTTGGATTTTGGATAAGCATCGTAAAGATACAACGAAACGGCGAATTTTAGAAGGGAGTCGCCGAGAGTTTCGAGCCTCTCGAGATCGAAGACATCGTGAGCGAGTTTGCTGGTAAGAGCTTGCATTATGAAAGCCGGACTCGGACCTTTCGTATCTTCTTTGGTCAAGAGTTTCAACGGTGGCGCATCGATAAACGATCTCTTTGCAAATTTCTTCGATCTTCGTTGTCTTTTCTAAATAGATCACAAATTTATCGCAGATATCGGTTTTTAAATGTTCAATATTACTTTTATCGTTGTATTATAATTTTTTTTTCTTCAATTTTACCAAAATATCGTCGCTTGGGTCCATTGGAGTTGCCATGAATTGATGAAAATATTCTATATCGATGAGCTGAACGTTTTCTATGTCTCTGAACAAATTGGCCGGCTCCTGATCCTTCGTCCAAGGATATAGCTTCGAGTCCATGCCCAAAGCTGACGGACGACAAAAATTATCGCGATATTAAGGGGGGAAAGGTTAATTCGGCGGAAAAGAAGCATGTTTTTGAGATTTTTTTCTGGCGATACAATTAGTGTGAATTTATTCAATCATTTTCCATATAATAATACAACATTTCAACAGTATTTTCCTAAATTTTCATTCGAAAAAATTGAAAATTAAGCGGGTGACAGTGAATCTGAGGAGGCGCCTCGAAAAAGTCCGTGTTCACGATAACGCAAAATCTACTGGACCAATCGTTTTGAAATTTTGCACACTACTTCTTCACATAATTCACCAGGTATTGTCGAAAGCTTTTTTTTTTATTTTAATAATTATTAATTCTACAGCAAGAAATCAGCTGATTTTTATAGCGAAAAACGTTTTTTTTGCTTCCAAGTGCTACGAAAAAATCAAAAATCTCAACAAAAAAAAATCCTCTCGTGATAACCTCGAGAAACATCTTCTTCAACGAATGCATTTTGATTTTTTTTGTTTCAGATGATTCTTTTGCGAGTTATGATGAACACCGCAAAGCAACTTTTTTTTCGAGGCGCCTCCGGAGATTCACTGTCACCCCCTTAATTTTCAATATTTTGGAATGAAAATTTAGGAAAATTTTGTTTAAATGTTGTATTATTATATGGAAATTGATTGAATAAATTTCCACTATTTGTATCGCCAGAAAAAAATCTTTAAAACATGCTTCTTTTCCGCCAAATTAACCTTACCCCCTCCTTAAATGGAATAATTTTTTTTTTTAATTAAAAAAAAAATTAATTCATAGTAAAAATAATTCGTATCAATGGAATTACTGTCGATTTCCGGTCCGGGAAGATCGACCTTCGGTTCGTCGCCCGATTCAAAAGGCATCGAATCATCCGCGGTCCATCCGGAAATTTCCAATTGACCTTCGACCGGTTCTTCCGGATTCGTCTGTTCTATGACGACCGGCGGCCACTCGGAACCCGGAGGAAGCTTCAAAATTCCAAGACCACCTTCTTCGACTATCTGAACTCTCAAATCTTCGGCAACGAGCAATTGATTCATTCTGTGAATAACCGACGGCAAATAACTCGCTTTTAGCCAATAAAGAGCCGGAAAAGCGATTTTGTTGCACAATTCTCCGACGAAATGTTCCTCGAAGTCCTCGAGAAGATCGGCGCGTTTGCGTTTGCTCAAACCGGCCTTGAGACCCCTGCGAATACGTTTTTTGCGTCGTTAATGACGTGAGAAATAACGATTTTACGTTGGGAATCCTTCGTCGCAGCGGAGAAATCGATTTGAAAAATAACTAGGTGGCCTATGGTTAGTAGTGCCCATGGATAGTTGTGCCCATGGTTAGCAGTGTCTACGGCTCGTATTCCCTACAGCTATTTATATTTATTATGTGTGACTCTATACGAGCCGCACAAGTAACTTCCCGAGCGAGCGACATTTTTAAATTATGTTTTTTATGACACGCTGTGCGTAAAAGTGCGGTTTTACGCTCACTTCGTTCGCGTCAAACCGCATTTACACACATTGTGACATAAAAATTTGTACGATACTCGTACGAAAAACGTTTTCTGGACTCGTCCGATTGCAACACTCGCCTTCGGCTCGTTCTGCAAACTCACACTCGTCAGAACAATTTTTTTCGTACTAGTGTCATAATGTACTATTTTCAAAAAACTAAAAAACTACTGTACCAAATTGGACCAAAATGTAATCAGTTCTAAGTAACAACAGAACACATCGATTGCATCATCGATCAGTCTGATTGCGTTATTATTTTTAGAGAAAATGTTGACGAAAAGTATTTTTAATCATATTTAAAAAAAAAAAGCTAAAAAAACTAATGTACCAAATTGGACCAAAATCTAAGGAGCTCTGAGTTACAGCAGGATACATCGATTCCATCATTGATCATTCTGATGGCGTTATTAGTTTTCGAGAAATCGTTGACGAAAAATTTGATCACATACGAACGCACGCACACACAAACCTTTTACTCAAGAACTAAAATTATCACAATGACCTTAAAACTTGAAGATCTGTCAAAAAATCGATTTTCGGTTCATTGGCAATAACTTCCCTATATAATCGGGGAGTTAATAATCAAGTTACATTTAGTTCTCGATGGTGCTAGGACACTACACGGTGTCCAGCAAAAAGTTCGGGTAATTATGCAGAAAGTGGACGCCACACTGATTTCTCTGGAATTGAAGTATGTTATAGAAAACACTTTTCTGAGTTATTTCATATGTATATGTTGGGCGCGGAAACCAAGTCTTCGTGTGGTTACGCGTAGTTGAAAGATTCTGACATGACTTTCGAAATTCAATAGATTGTTGATATTTATTTATTTAGGTTATTCGGGTATTCGGGTTATTTAGGTTATTTATTTGCTTAAGTTATTCGGGTAATCGGAAATTGTACACGTCACGTTTGTGACCCGGAACGTGTATAATCTCCGATTAACCGAATAACCTAAATAAATAAATAACGTAACCAAATAACCTAAATAATAATAACCTTAATAAATGTATGAAAAATATAATAATAATAATTGAAAATGCAGATAAAAAAAATTGAAATTCCATTGAAATTTTTTTTTTTTTCAACGACCTTGAAACATGATAAAAATGGTTTTTGCGGCCACCGACGCCAATAGGTGTGCGGTCGGAGTGCGACTCCGGCGGTCCCACGAGTTAAGCAGCAAATTTGCCGACCAGTACTTGGATGGGTGACCGCCTAGTCGTTCCACCGGCTGGCGCATCAATTGTGGAGCGGGAGACCAGTGCCTTTGGGGCCCCGGTGGTGCATTCGAGGTGGAGTACTATGTGCTCCTACATGCATCACCGAAGAACCATAGAAACATAGGGTCGACTGTACAGGCACGGGTTTTCTGCAGTTTCCCCGTGTCCACGGCAAATGCGGTACAGCGGTATGTCAAGTCGTCTGCAGACGCACAGGGAGATAGCGGAGAACACGTAAAAGGGGGAAAGTCGGAGAATACCTTGTAAAAACCTAAATAAAGGTGTGCAAGTAAAACTCTCTTTGGTTTTTGCGGCCTATATCCATATACAAAGTTTATTGAAAACACCCCCGGAATCACATCCTTGAATTTCAGAGAAATCGGTGTGGTCTTTCTGCATAATTACCAAAGTTCGTTCGAAATTCAAGGACATACATGGATAATTTACGCGACATTTTCGTCACATTTGCAGATTGTGTTAGGGCATTTATCGAAAGTGAAAGTAGACAATAAACATCGGAAAATGTTAAATCGTACTAGTATCGTAATGTACAGACTTGCGGGCGGATCGGATAATTGAAAAGAGTAATTGAAGGGAGAATCACGAATAGCCTTTCTGGTCAAGTTCGACCGGTTTCGGGCCTCCCTTTCCACTTATGCCATTCAAAACCGGAAATAGGGCAAGCAGAGAGCTTCGGCTACACATTGTAGCACCAAAGGGAGAAAAAGAAAAGCCTGTACGCAGTATATCATAACCATTGCAATTAATATCAATTCTTCCATCGCCTTGTTAGTACTTCATACATTTTTATAGTAATACTAAATTTTACGCAATTTTTTTTTGTTACTTCCGGAGTCTGAATCGAAGCAGCCACCATTTTTTTCGAACAAATAAAAAATTGAGATAGTTAAAAAAAAAAAAAAAAAATCAAAGAAAAAAGAAAAAGCGATTAAAAAGGTTTTTAATTTATTTATCGTTTGAGCTTCACCTCGGTCGTATGCAGTTGATTTTTTTCGAAATCGCTTTGACCTCGAGCATCTGTTGCTTCACATTCTGAATGATTATACCGTGACGTTCCTTGTAATAATGAACGTACGAATAATAATCCTCAGTCGGGAAACTCGATTCTGCCATGATATCTTCGCAAACTTGCGTCACGACGTAGACGCTAGATGACGATCTGTAGTTTGGCGTAACGAGACTCAATTCGTAATCGATCGCCTTCGTGTTTTCGGCCGGATTAAATTTTTCGACGGTATTGTAATTTTTTACGATTTCCCAATCTATTTTTCCACTCGCGTCGGCTGAAAAATTTGTGTTTTTTAAATTATTATTCCCTCCTCAAAGAGGAAGCTATGTTATGGTGAAACTTTTTTTTCCGAGATCTTTATGTCATTATGGACTCCCAAAATTCGAACGTGTATAACTCGGGAACGGTTTCAGCTACAGTCCCTAAATTTTGCGGACATGTGCAGCTCTAGAATCTCGTTTCTGGCTACAATTGTCGTCATAATTGAAGCTGAGGCTCGGATTTTATTTCGTTTTAAAATTACCAAAAAAATGACACGATAGCGATAAAAAATTACTTAATTAATTTGATTAATTGATTTGCGATTGCAAATTTTGAGATATTCGTTCAAATAGTTCTTTACAAATAGGTTTGTACCCAAGGTTAATTTGTATTGCATTTGGGCCAAATCCATCGAGAAGTTCAGATTTTACAGGATTTTGAATTTTACGAAAAATTTACGTTTTGTTCTAACACACGACAGGTTTGACAGATTGAATCCGAATTCATTACAGGTATGGAACATTATTTGTTATGTATTATGTGTTTGTGTTATGTATAATATTAAGTGAAGATCGGTTAGGGGGATCAAATTTTGGAGGACTTCGAATTTTTCGAAAAAGTGACGTTTCGCTCGAACTCACGACAGCTTCGACCAATCAAACCCGAACTCGTTACATGTATAGAATATGAATTAACCGTGAAACGTTACATGAGGAACAAGCTACAAGTTGAAACTTCCAAATTGCTTCCTCAGAATTCAAGAAAGCTGAAAGTCGAAATTTGCAAGCTGCTCCCCCAGAATTGAAGATATAGTGAGAATGTTCCTCCATGATGAAGCCAAAGTTGATATAAATAATTTTTTCATGGAGAAAAATTCTCACTATATTTTCAATTCTGGGGGGAGCAGCTTGAAAATTTCAACTTACAGCTCTTATTTTTATTGAAGGGCATTATTTTTTTCGTTTTCTACGAAACTTACTCGGTACGACCAGAAAACTGTTGCCCTTATCAGATAAATCAAAAGCCATAAAACGTTTGACGACGTTCAAAACGTGGTTGAAGATGATCCAATGAAACTGACGAAGTTCGGCAATTTCCGTCGAGCACAAAGTAAACGTTGAGTTATTGGCTTTAACATTGACCATCAAGTCCCCGACGTTCATGAAAATCGGAAAACTCGGAATCTGCAAAAGTACGTGATTAAAATTAACAAATTAATTAATTGAAAGAAGAAAAAAAAATTTAATTAAAAAAATTTTTTAAATAAAATTTGTATCGTTCGAAGAATTAGCGACAGAATAATGGCATTGCATGATTCGTTTCTCACATCGGCCATCGGTTTTGTCGACAGAATTCCAAATCCCGCCTCGTCGTTCAACAGATCGAAAAAAACCATCGCACGATTTTCGTAAGGTTTGGGATACGTCGGTTTAACATTCAAAATATGAAGATACAGCGGTTTATCCGCAACCGGAAATGCACCGTACAACGCTTCCGCGTGCTGCAATGAAACCACGTCGGTTACATTTTTTTTTTTTCAATTGTTACTGACTAATTAATCTCGTGAAAAATAAATGCACAACGGTTAGAATCTTACTGGATGAACCTTCGGGCAAAAATGTAGTCAAAAATGGGTGAATCGTGGAATTACGAGTCTAGACGACTACGATGATTACGAGTGATCATGTCGTTCATGTTTAGCCTTACAAATAGTCGTACTAATGATAAATTGACACTTAGAATTGTTAATTTACCACTTTTAATATTAATTGAAGTCGAATTTGACGATATTGGCGTGTGGTTGATTGACGTTTTGTCAGTGGCTGTACAACTGTTTCAAATGATTCAGGTGAAACTCCTCATTACTTCAATTAATTTCTCGACAATTACTCAGTCGATTAATTGGAAACCAATAATCAATCATCAATCTATTGATAATAGTCAATCATAATCAATCTATTGATCCTAAATCTTAATGATATAATTTTTTCAGAATTCACGGCGATTTTACTCCCTTCATTTTGCAACTATTAACGTCTGCAGAAGCTGTTTTTGAATAAGCGACCGTGTTGAATTCATAAATTCGTAACTACTAAATTACGTAGTGAAAAATTCTGAAATAATTAATGTATTATTATTCTATCGAGGACCATAATTTCCCGATTTTTCAAGATTTTCGCGACTTTTTATTATCCATCCAGTTAGATTTCAATTAAACAATTCTGCAACGTTATTTTCATCGCCTTTACTCTATAAGATCCTAAATCTTAATGCATAACACAAAATCATAAATTTGTCACTACTAAATTATGTATTTAAAAATTCTGCAATAATTCATGTATTACAATATCATCAAAAACTATAATTCCTCAAATTTCCAAGAACTTTAGCAAATTTTTCAATATCCATCCAGTAAGATATTCAACGTTAATCAACCAAGTTTATAAAATTCTTTCATTAAAAACAAACTTCAACATCTTCCAATTGCGTTCGTTAATTCATTTTTCCTCACAATTGCGCAAATAAATAATCGTTAATGCATTACTTTGATTTCGTGATGACGTTTCATCGCGGTAGTTCCGGCTAACGCGGCTTCCTTCTTCGTTTCTTCTTCCCAAGTGGGAAACAAGTGATCGACGTTTTGAAGAACATCGGACGGTTGAATGGGCAACAAATGATCGGAAAGTTCTCTCAACCGATGCAATTGGATGCAAGTTTTCAAAGCCACCGATCGTTTTGCGAGAGCTATTGAATCCATAACGTCCCCCATTATCACGTCTCTCAACGGCGACAACGGCGGCAACGTCAACGAGACCTGCACGAGATAATGAATAAAAAAAATAAAAAAAACAAATAAGTACAAAATGAAACGTCGTCGATTCCAAAATTTGAAAAAAAAAAATTATTTAATTTACCTGATAACGACACAAGCCATTTACAGCGTTAATTTTGTGCAATGTCCAGGTTGGCGTTAAATTAACGAATTTCGAATTGAGAAGATTGGTGCAATATCTGTTGACCAAAGCAATTGCGGAGATTCCGGTGACCGCGGATTCACGACCGTCCTGGCTAACCACGATGTAGGGATTGATTTCAGTTTTGTACAAATGTTCGTCGATTTCCTCCATCGTTATTTCTTTGCGGTCGTCGGTATGTCCGACCAACGCCTGGCGATGAGATGATCGATTAATAAAACCCGTTGAAATGTTAATAAACCAAAATCAATTGGGTCTTCCGAAGCTATTGAAGATCAGAGCCGATTTTCACACAAACGGAAACAATCTAATTTTGTTCTTTAAAAGTGAGACAAAAGCGGGTTCTAAGGGAACTGGAAAATTAAGTGGGAGTGATTTGTGAAGAATTGCGTGTAAATTGGAAAATATTCCGCGGTAATTCACGCCTGAACGGCTGAACGGAATTCGATGAAATTTGGTGGATATACGTAGAATCGATCAAGGACCAAAGTATTTCTCGTTTTTTTTTTTTCAAAATCGCAAAAAAATTTCGCGTATTTCTTTGCGATAAAATAAAATCTTCGTCTGAAATTTTTTTGTGAAAAACATGAGATATAGGTTGGTACTTGATCGATTCTACATAGATCTACGAAATTTTAACGAATTTCGTTCTGACGTTTAGGCGTGAAGTACTGCATAATGTTTGCCAATTTACACGCGATTCTTGGTAAATCGACTTACCGACGTCGATTTATCACTTCACCTTAAGCTCATCTGAGAACCGGAATTAATTACACAATGGAAAAAAAAAAGAAAGAAATAAAACGTCGAGATGAAAAAAAAAAAAAAATCTGTAACTTGCCTGTTTCAAAACCCTTTCGACTTTCTGAAAGTTATGATATCTGGGAGGAAAATTGTTATCTCCGTTCTCGATTAGCATAATGTACTGGCCGGCTATGTGGCGAGCACGTCCTTTGCTCTGTATGTAACCGCGAAAATCCAAGGGCAAGTCGTAGCGCAGAATCAGCGTGCAAGATGGCACGTCCACGCCTTCGTCCACCACCTCCGTCGCTATCATGCAATTGCTCTGACCGCTTCGAAACCTACGAACGAAATGACGATTTTGATCGCACCAAAAGTTACGATTTCCGTTAATTTTTCGACCGCTTGCTTTATTTTTATTATTTATTTTATATAATATATAAAATAAATAATTTTATATAATAATTTATTTTTTATTATTATTATATATATAATAATAATAAATACACTACTTACATATACTTTTATATTATTTTTATATTATTGTATTTTATTTATTATATTATTATTATTATATATATATTTTTATTATTATTTAAAAAAATTTTTTTTGATCATTTATATATTGTATAAAATAAATAATTTTATATAATAATTTATTTTATATTATATTATATTATATTATTTTTAAATAATTTATTTTGTATAATATATAAAATAAATAATAATATGATATATAATTTTATATATTATCTATTTATTAATTTTGTTTATTTATGTATTTATTATTATTATTTTTATTTATTTATTCATTTTATTTTTCTCTCTCTTATTATCGTCATCGTCTCCGATGCTTAATCGTGAAAATCTTACCTGAGCAAAGACTCTTTGTTCCACTTGGACAGACACAAAATTTCACGGGGATTTTTGTAAGGATTGTTCGCGAAACCAACCATAAATTCCGGATGCACGAATTCGTAACGTTCGTCCAATTGTCGAAGTTTCTGAAAATTTCAGACGCAAGAATGAGTATTTTCTTCGAGCGAAAATTTTCATTGTTACGGATTTGGTTCGTTTTTAATTCTTTTAACGTATATTGAGAATAGAACGCGGTAGAGTTTTACCTTCAGTACGTGATAAAGGATCTGAGCGGTCGTGCGACGACGGACGAATACGATGCAACAAAATTTTTGCTCAGCCGTTTTGGTGTCGTTGAAGTGTCGCAAAACGTTAAAAAATTGAAGAACCTGACTCGAAGAGAATCTGTTGGACGATAAATAATTCATTAAAAATAATAATAGTTTAATAATGTTTTTTTTACCGATACGGCCAAGATTTTTGTAAATAAGAGGTCCAGAGAAATAACGACACGCAAGATTTGGCGAATTTTGCAATTTTTCGCTCGAATTATTTATCACTAACTTGTAAATTTGTTCGAGTTCCGATAAACCGTTCATCTTGTCGTTCATAATTTTTTGCATTTTCGTCAGTTGCGTCACGAGAAATTCCAGTACTCCGACCGTTTGCTGCAGTTACGAGGAAAAATATATTTTTAGCGAATCAACTTTCTAGCCGTCGGTCGATGAATTTTTATTTTTATCAAAAAGAAAAAAAATTTTATTTATTTTTTTTTACGTACCGAATCTTCGGAAAATTTTTTCATGCACTCCAACTGAATCATATGAACGACAACGCCTTTGTTTCCGCCGTATAATCCTGAAATTCCCGATAAATTATCGAATTAGGAAAAGAAAAAAAATGTATATTTTAGGGTGATGTTATTTGGTTTAATTTGGTTTTGGTTTGGAATTTTAATTTCGTCGCATCGTAAATTGCATGATAATCGTCGGAGAAACGGTGCAATTGTGGCACGAGATGACCCATACATGGATATATATTTTCTCGTGATAGTAGGGTTCATTTTCGATAATTCCGTATGGTATTGGATTTTTTCGGGAATAATTAGTCGACCGGCCAACAGAATTACCGTTAAATAGAAAAATAGAGGCAGCTATGTTACGGTGAAGATTTTTTTTTTCGGGAACTTTATGGCATTACGTTCAGAATGTGCTAAAACGTCGATAAAACACAGTTGAAGAAAATGTCCGGATGTACGTGTGTAATGGACTCGCAAAATTCAAACGTGTTTAACTCGCGAACGGTTTTAGCTACAGTCCCCGAATTTTGCAGACATGTGCAGCTTAGGGTGGCTTGAAAAAAAATAGTTTTTTTCTGATTTCAATCAAAATACATTCACTGCAAAGTATCTTGCATCCGGAGAATTCACCCCGAAGATGAACCCGATCGGAACATTTTTAGGGGTCGCGCAAGATTTTTCAAGTTTTTCCATTTGATTATCATGAGAAGAACGTAAAGTTTCCAGTCAAAAAATCGTAGCGTCGCGAATTTTATACGAACGTTGATCCCGTAAGTTCCATTTGAAGCCCTTTAAAAACAGTTCAAAATGGCATTGCAGACCTTTGAAATCCGATGGCAATTTTCATCGATAATTTCTTACGAAAAAACAAAATTAACGACGGAAGTTGGAATCGGATTCCAAAGGTCTGCATGTCATTTTAAGCGTTTCTTAAAGAGCTTTCAAATGAAACTTACGGAATCAACGTAGCTATAAAATTCGCGGAGCTACGATTTTTTGACTGGAAACTTTGCGTTCTTTCCATGTTAACAAATGGAAAAACTTGAAAAATCTTGCGCGACCCCTAAAAATGGTCCGATCGGGTTCATCTTTGGGGCGAATTCTCCGGGTGCAAGATACTTTGCAGTGAATGTATTTTGATTGAAGTAAAAAAAAAACCTTTTTTTTTCAAGCCGCCCAAGTGCAGCTCTATAATCTCTTTTTTGGCTATTATTGTCTTCATGATTGAAGCTGCGGCTCGGATTTTATGTAGATTTAAAATTACCAAAAAAAAAAAAAAAACATTTACACGATAATAGCGATCGCAAATTTTGAGATATTCCTTTAAATATTTCTTTACAAATAGGTTTGTACCGAAGGTTGGTTGGTATTGCATTTGGGCTAAATCCATCCAGGGGTTCAGACTTTATAGGATTTCGAATTTTCCCAATGAAGAAGCAAAATTGCGTGTATTTTAGAAATTCACCTGCTTAAAGGCGACGGTTGGAATTGAACTAGAAGGTTCGAAGTAGGCTTTATTATTGTAATTATTACTTAAATCGATTACGACCCCGGAAAAATAAAAACTCGGACATCACCGAAGTAACGACCACCGTTGACACCTACAGGAAGAAATATTATTAGGTTGTGTAATAAATTCTCGTCGTTTTTGTATTTTTTTTAGCCGCAGAATTTTGTCATCGCATGTCCTTTTTTCACTCTACAAACCTTTTTGCTAATTTTTTCGAATTAATTACTTTTAATTAATTTTCAGGCTTTGGAAATGGAAGTCACAGGAGGCAAAAAATTCATTTGAAATTTGAACGTGGCAGAGAAATAACGTTACAAATGTCGCATCCTGCTTTCTTAGCTTTTTGACTACGATAGAACGCGAAATAGAGCAGATGTCGAAAAAATGTTTGGCTCCCTTCCAGTTAAAAAGCCTGAAAATCGATCAAAATGTAGAGCAAGAAGAGGAATTGTAATCGAACCTTACAAATTGTTTTCTCATAATTTTACACATTTGCCAGTTTTCTCTATGAGGCATTTTCTCTTTGGCAAATGTGTAAAATTATGAGCATGCAATGTGCAAAATCCGCTCGTAAATCTATCTAGTCCGGTAAAAACATTCGGCAAATTCCATGTCAAGTAAAAAAAAATTAAACATTGCATTAAATCTGAACGTCTGGATGGATTTTGCCCAAATTTAATACGAAACATCTTCCGATAATAGTGCAACTTTGTACCGAATTTTCGTTTGATACCTCGAAAATTGCGCGAGCTAGAGACCGCACGAAAATTTTTTATAAATATCAAAATTCTGTCAAAACAAAAGCACTGCATGGATTTCGCTCAAATTCTGAATTATACTCGATTGAGCTCGAGTTTGATTTGAGCTCGATATCTTGAAATTTTGTGCAAGCTCAGGAGTGCCAATGAATTTTTTAAGAATTTCAAAATCGCGTAAAAACAAAAGAACCCGATGAATTTTTCGAAAAATGTAATCAAGCGAGGCGCCTTGAACCCTTCACATGTGTGATAAATTTCAGCTTGATATCTCAAGCCGTTCTCAAGTTGTGAACGTTAAACGATTGTTACACACACACACACATATCCGGACGTTTTTTCTAAATGTGATTTCTCGACGTTTTGCGACATTCTGAACACGTCTACATGTAAGTAAATCTGTCCAAAAAAATTTTTTTACGAAAACAAAGCTTCCTCTATGAATAAGCAAAAAGCCGAAAATTAATTGCACGATTAAAAGAAAACGGTTCGATTTAAATAAAATTACCGGTTGCATTAATGTGTTCTCGCGCATCCTCGATAAGAAGTTTCAGCTGATCATTTTTCGACTTTGCCCGAAGTTCCTTGCTCGATTCGTTGTCACTGAACATGGTCTTAATCTCCACCGCATCTATCACTTCAAGCATCCAATCGACAATCGCGTTAAGCTCGTCTTCGACTCCGTAAGTTACCGGAGGATCGTAATAGGTAAAACTTTCGGCGAGATTCCCAAAATCCTTCACCGAAATCGCAGATTCCACCGTCGCTATTCTCGCGTGCATCGTTATTTCCAATGCCTGAAACCATAAATGATAAATGAAACCAAGGAAATCAAAAAAAAAAAATGAGGAATAATAAAAAATTGTAAACTCATCGAATATTTTCAGAGAAAATAGGAAATTTTTTTTAGGTTTATCAAATTTTGCGATCGATAACATACCCGAATAGTCGACTCGACCTTCTCGATTTTGATATTGGCGTTGAGGAGCGTCGCTGTGAGGCCCAAAATCCGAGGATGATCCTCTTTGTCGTAACGCTCGAAACATTTCATTATACTACGCATGGGATGATTGCCAACGGCTTTGTGACATTCGTCGAATATTAATAAACAGACCGAACTCAGGAGCATGTGACCGTGGTTAAGAACATTCAGAAATATGTCGCCGACCATAACCATGACCTTGAGAATAAAACAAATTATATTATTCCCGCAAGAGACTGCAAAAACGCGTTTAATCGCATTGATAAATCTTTAGCCGCTCAAATATTCATTCGATCAAAATTAGTCTCCATTTATTTTGAATTTATATCCTAAATTTTTTGCTTTTGAAAATGTTTGTAATTGATTTTCTCAAATTTGAATACTTCAAAACGCACGATTACTTCATCGGAAGATTTTAAATTGCAAGACGAGTGCTTTTTTTATTTATTATATTATCATGAGGAATATAAGAAAAAAAATTTATAACAACGAATACCTGAGTCTGTTCAATTTCTTGGAGCCATTCCTCTTTGCTCCAATAGTCTACGGCCATATCGCCCGAATAGCCTCTGCAAGTCAAACCCGTGTGCCTGGCGATGTAATCGCTCTGTTGGCCAACCAACGGCACCGTGTTTACCACAAAAATAACTCGTTTGCCACCTTCGTGGTAAGGTCTGCGAAGAAAAAAAAATTCGTTCCTCTATTCGCTGGCACAGAAGAAAAAAAAGATTTCAATGACGAACTTACGGTTGTAGTTGATTGCTATATTTTTTAATCAACATCACAGCTATGAAAGTTTTGCCGGAACCGGTCGGAAGATAAATTATAGTATTTTCCGCAACGGCCCTTTCGTAAAGATCGACCTGATAGGCCCTCGGGGCAAAATCTGACGCAGGTTCTCCCATTTTGCCAAGACATCAATTTGTACGATAATTCTAGAAAAACAAAAAAAAAAAACAAAATTAAAGCATCGAATATGTTAAAATATTTCTACAATTTCTATAAAACTGATGCTTCCGACGGAGCTAGGAAAGAATATTAATGAGAATATTAACAGAAAAACAACAACGCAACCCATTGCGTTGATGCATATCAAAGATGGAGAATGCGAGAAAAAAAAACCGTGCAGAATCTTTGTAGCGATACAGCGTATTTTCGAATCGAAATTACTTCTATTGACAGCCGATTTTTCGGTAAAAATTGGAAGGTGGATATCGATTTTACCGCAAACTACGAGCTGTAGGATAATACTCTGTGCAACAAGTTTCTGTCAACAACGTCCGAATAAATACGCACATATGTTCATATATAAAAATCGAAATGTCGAAAAAAAATATGAAAAATAATGAGAAAGAAAAGAGTAAACAATGTTGTCGGATTACGCCGGTTTCGGCGAGTACGCAACTCGAGTAACCTCAAACCGGACGAAACCACGAAACTCTTCGTGATTCGTCCAACGCTGACTCAACCGCTAAATTGTTAGGATTTTTTTTGTACGAGCGAGAGCGAGTGAGAGAGTGCAGGATTTGCGTCTCAACCGTCGCTTTTCTCTCGCTCTCGGTTCAAGCTGCGGATCGCTTACGATAATCAAAATAGTCTACGTCACAATACCGGTTCGGAACAAAGAACACTTTATTGTCAATAACAAGGATGAATTACGGTTGATCGTTGTTTACTCACAAGTTTCGAACGAAAAATCGCAACGTTATGTTCGACGAGAAATCGTCTGTTGCTAGCGTTGTGATAGATTGCCACTTGTTCGTGCGATCAATTTCCACCGGATTAATCGGAAATTCGCGTGCATAAATGTGGGAATACCCGGTGTCGCGGGGGAAAGGAGAAAAAGAACCAGAAATTGAGTAAGAAGCCGAAGAAGAAAGATTTACATACATGGAACCGCACTGAGATTTTGGACGGTGCGATTACTATCGCTTTTTTCTGTTAGATGGCATCACTGTCCCATCGGTGTGACAGAAAATGGAAGACGGGATGGCAGAAAGTGACCTTTGGGAAAGTGATCTTTGGGAAAGTGGCCTTTGGGAAAATGGCCTTTAGAAAAGTGAACCCGTGTCAGTTTGCCCCAAGTCTCCCACCGTTTTTCCGAACTCACCCGAAGGCGAATGGAGCAGTGGGTCTCAATCTGCGGATCGTCGTCGAAATTTCAGAGCCCGTAATTATCGCGATTTTCGGATCAGCGCGGAACGGACATAATCATTAAAATTTGATATCCATTAAACATTCAACAAAAAAATTATGCGCGACTGTTCATATTCGATTTTCATACTTCGCTTGTGTTAAAAATAAATTGTTTTCATTCTGCTGCTTGAGCTTTGGCGACAAAAGACCGTATCTTTATTTTTTTATATTTTCTATATCATTTTAAAAGGAATATTTCTTGGATATAGTGGATATTGATGAATGGGGGCTGGCAGAATAATGTATCAATGATTGAGACCCACTGGTCGATTCACCTTCTGGGCTGCGTTCTGAAACCCAACTCGAGTCAACTATAGTATAACTATAGTAATAGAATTATAACGACGCGAGTTAACTATAGTTGACTCGAGTTGGGTTTCAGAACGCAGCCCGGGCAAGCTCGGAAAAACGGCGAGAGACTTGAGGCAAACTGACACGGGTCCACTTTCCCAAAGGCCACTTTCTCAGAGGTATATTTTCCGAAGTCCCATGGAAGACATATAAGCGGAGCAGAATCTAGATTCCATTGTACGCTTGCAGTTCAAAACCGCGCCGCATCCGCAAGTGTGAACGGGCCCAACGAAGGAGCGCAGCCAATTGCAAACGATAGGAAACGCGTGGAAAATACGGGTTCTGGGGATTTTCGGCAGCCCGTTGATCCTAACTCCCTATACGAATCGATTCTACACTCGCGCCATTCTGGAAAAACGGTTAGCTGCCGAATTTTCACGACTGGAACTCGAACGCTCGGTCGGTAAAAAAGAGAATCGGATCGAAACACGCTAGGCTCTATGACGTGGAGGTTGATAAGAAAATTCATGCAAATGGAGCTTGAAGGCTATGTGCTACATATCGCCTTCCTCCCTCAGATTGCTGGAGCTGCGATGTCGAGAATCGCCTTTCGCAAAGTGGTATTTTCCGCCACCGATGAGTTTATGGATAAAATATGAGAACGGTTGACTGCAAAATATTAGAACTCAGTCGATCGTTCTTGTTTTCTATCCGAAAAATCGATCGGAATTGAGAACAACGCTTTACAGTTTTTGTTACCGATCGAGCATCCACACACAATCTCAAAACCAGTTTTGCG
Source organism: Sussaba pulchella (assembly GCA_963971145.1). NCBI lineage: Eukaryota > Metazoa > Arthropoda > Insecta > Hymenoptera > Ichneumonidae > Sussaba > Sussaba pulchella. The sequence continues at coordinate 2,491,976 of OZ020175.1, read as the reverse complement.
ATTACCCCGACGCTATCGCTGGCGTAGCGAATGACCGATTTTCCAACAGCTCGACGTATCTACGATGATTCACGTGACAATTGTCAAATGTCACAGTCAAATTGACTCCTCGTCGAGATAACATTTCTTTTTTATAGTGAAAAAAATACATTGAAAAAACTGAAAAAAATAAAATAAACAAACAATTAGAAACAAAATAGTCTCGACGATATTCGAAATTGTGGACTCGATAGGATGTTCCGAATTTCGCCGTTCGAAAAATTACTCGGTAAGTGTTTTTCCGTCGCCGTCGAAGTTTTGCCCGACCGCTTGGCTTTCGCTGCGAAGCCAAAGATGATGATAAAAAAACAACGGAAAATAAACACCCAAATAAAAATGAAAAATCATTGATGAATAATTCATTGGATTTCAGAAAAGGCTACGAGTAACCTGCATCTCGATCCTGATTGGCCTGCGATATTGCAAATTTGCGATCTCATAAGACAAGGCGATGTGCTGTGAGTATTTTTTTTTTTTTTTGCGATAACTTTTCCAATAGATCAACTAATCGATTGAATTTTTTCCTCGATATCGTGGTTGCGTTGCCTGTTCCGACGGATACTTTCCCTCTCCTCGTCTTACAGTTGGCGGTGACGCCGAATATTTTTTCTTTTTTGACAGTCGTAACTTTGCTCTCTTTGCAGACCGAAACATGCACTGGCCGCGATAAAAAAGAAAATTATCAGCCCAAATCCGCACGTGGCGCTCTTTGGATTATTGGTAAATACCAATTATAAATATTAATAAATATTTATCAATGAATAAATAGATATTATAAATATTGTTAAATATTGTTTGCGACTATACGATTCTCTTTTACGTCTGTGCACTTTGTTCACAAAGTAGCAAAAAATTTAATTATTTTTGGTCAAATCTCTCGTCATTAATTTTGTGATAACAACAAAATTTATAAATAAACGGCGATTTTGAAAAATAGGTTCTTGAGTCTTGCGTGAAAAATTGCGGAAGTTTGATTCACGACGAAATTGGTACGAAGCAGTATATGGAACTATTGAAGGAGTTGATAAAGACTTCGCCCCATGACAACGTGAAATTGAAGACTCTCGAGTTGATACAAGCTTGGGCATTTGCTTTCCGCAACAGTCCCAAGTACAGAGCCGTACAGGTGAAATTATCGCTATTATTACCATCATTACAAATATTTTCTACACCGTTTTCAGGGTTCCGTAGTCGCGTCAGCACCCTTATGGTTTTAGTCTGTCTGTCTATGCGTCACACCTCTTCCATTTTCTCATTTTTTAAATTTATTTCGCCCCTGGCGGTCCTTGAATTTCAAACAAACTTTTTTCTGGACACCACGATTATAAAAAGCTGGAACAAATATTAGTGAGAATGATTACGGAACCCAGTCGTGTTTTCGACCGACACACTCTTGGCCATTTTATGAATTTGTGCGATGTCGCTTCATCGGTGATTGAAATTCGACAGGACACGGTGAATATTATGAAAGCAGAGGGTTACAACTTTCCAACTCTGAAAGAAAGCGACGCAATGTTCAGTGCCGACACAGCTCCCGAATGGGCGGAGGGTGAGGTTTGCCACCGTTGTCGCGTGGCTTTCAGCCTGATGCAGCGTCGTCACCACTGCAGAGCTTGCGGTCAAGTTTTTTGCGGTCAATGTTCGAGCAAGGTTTCGACGCTGCCAAAATTCGGTATCGAAAGGGAGGTCCGGGTGTGCGAGGCGTGTTACGAGCAAGTCAACAAACCGAGCACCGCCTCGACCAAAGAAACCGATCTTCCTGCCGAATATCTCAGCAGTTCGCTGGCCCAGCAGCAGCAGGTTGTAGAAATATTATAATATATTATTATAATGATAGAGTAGAGTATTATTATATTATAATATTATGTTGTATATTTTGGAAATATTAATTTGCAAAAAAAAAATCCTGTAATTTTGGTCAACCGGTTGAAAAAGGCAGTTGAGTCAACGTAAAAGTTCAACGGTTGAATTTTGACAGCTTCTCAACTGTTCGTCTTCGAAATTCAACCATCCTGCGTTTTCTGTGGATGGTTGACCGGTTAAACAACCGTTGAATCAACAGTTAGGATGCTTTTTTACAGTTGACTTTATAGTTTTAAAGCTGTTCAAATTCAACCGTTGATATTTTCGGTTGATTTTGCAGTTGCCAAAATTGCTAGGGAAACGACTAAGATTACTCTGGCTTGAGGTGAAGTTATACATCGACGTCGGTAAGTAGATTTATCCAAAATTACGTGTAAATTGGCTAATATTCTGCAGTACTTTACGCCTAAACGGCTGAACGGATTTCGATGAAATTTGGTGGATCTATCTATGTAGAATCGATTATAGACCAACCTATATCTCATGGTTTTCCAAAAAAAAATTCAGATGAAGATTTTGGTTTATTGTAAACAAATCCGCGCAATTTTTCGTGGGATTTTGAGAAAAACATGAGATGTAGTTTTATCCTTGATTGATTCTACATAGATCCACAAAATTTCATCGTATCCTATTCAGCTGTTCAGGCGTGAAGTTCTGCAGAATAGTCGTCAATTTACACGTAATTTTTGGTAAATCTACTTACTGACGATGATTTATAGCTTCACCTTAAGGTCTAACCGGACGGACCGTCGGGCAAAAAGTTGTGTGGCAAAGAATCGGGGATTTACAAGTCTAGATCATTTCGTACATTTTAAGCCTCACAAATAGCTGAGCTGATAATAAACTAACGTAGAAATATTAATTCACCGATTTTAATAATAATTAAAGTCAAATTCGGCGATATTGACGTGTTGTTGACTGACGTTTAGTCAGTGACTGTACAAATGTTTCAACTGTTTCAGGCAATACTCCTCATTGCTTAAATTAATTTCTCGACAATTAATCAGTCGATTCATTTAAAACTCAGCAAAATCAATCTGTTGATCCTCAATCTTAATGATATATTTTTTTCAGAATTCACGTTTATTTAGTTTCATTCGTTTTGCAACCATTAACGCCTGCAGAAGCTGTTTTCCCATAAGCGACCGTGTTAAATTCATAAATTTGTAACTACTAAATTGAGTAGTGAAAAATTCTGAAATAATTAATGTATCATTATTCCATTAAGAACTATCATTACAAAATTTTTCAAGATTTTGGCGACTTCTTAATATCCATCCAGTTAGACCTCAATTAAAGAAGTCTGCAACGTTATTTTCGGTGCCTTTACTCCGTAAGCATGGGTCACTCGTGTCTGCTGCTTTGAAAAGTACTCTAAAGTGCTTCAAAAAATTTCGTACAATTCGTAAAATCTTACGAATCAGAACGCAGGGAACAGTTGTCCACTGTGGATAGGGAAAATATCTGAAGAGGCTCCGAACCGAGGAGCGAAACGTTATAGAAAAGGGAAAAATTGTGGTCGTCCGTCGCCAAAGCTCAGCCAAATCATCCGAATTATCAAACTGTCAAAGCATCGCATGCTCAAGTAAAATCTTATCGACAATCCTAGTACAACGATCGATTGTCATATTGCTGCAATAATCATTTGATCAAACAATACAATAACAATACAAACAAGTAAAAACGTGAAAAACCCACCACTTCGATAAGGCACGAGTGTCCTATGGTTACGGACGATGGGTTAAAACAGTCAGCTGGCTTAGCAGCAGGTTGGGAAAATATATCTAAAACAATAAATGCAGAAAAACAGATCTTCGATTATCCTCGCTTAATTAAATTACGCAACGAAGCTTAGGCTTCGTCGAAAAACTCACGAAACGTTGTTATTTCCGTCTGTATCACAATTGTGATGAAAATTACGTTACGATAAATTTAAACTTTCACGTAAATTGAGGTGATCCGTGTTCGGTGATTTTTATTCTAACAACGTTGACGCAGATGCCACCGAGAAAAACGGCGGAGGAATTGCAGGAGGAGGAGGAATTGCAGCTCGCACTCGCTCTGAGTCAGAGCGAAGCGGAGGAGAAGGAAAAAAATAAGAAACGTGCTACGAGCGCGATAAAAACGAATTCTTCGCCGATTGCCAGAGCCACGTACTCACCGACTCCGTCGCCCGTGAGCTCATATTTATTTTTTTCCTTGCTTCATTAATCATTCGAATTAAATTATAATTTGTCCTATCAAAATCATATTTACGTCGATTAAAATTTATCTAAAAAAAAATGATCTTACCGAATAAAATAATTTTGTTAAAAATCTTGGTAAATGTCTAGATAAGGGCCCTACCCCTGGAGGGGGCGGGGTGGGGGTGAGGGGGATTCAGGGGACTGCCCACAACATATCCCCATAAAAATTTTGCGGCGGTCACCCCATAAAAAAAAATTACAGCCCCATAAAATGGGGAAGAGTACGATATCCGTGGCGCCGCGATTCGATGCATTTTTTTTTGGTATAGAACACCCCGAAATAAGAAGAAAAACAGGTATAACATTTTTTGATATCTCGCTTAGATTTCGAGATATCAAATTTTTGTTTTTTATTATTTGTTCGAATTTTTTTTTTAAATTATTTGTCCGATTTCTTTGAAGCTTTTTTTGTATAGAATACACCGAAATGACGAGAAAAACAAGAATAACATTTTTTAATATCTCGCTTAGATTTCGAGATATTGAATTTTTTGTTTTTTTTTATTTATTTAGATTATTTGGGTATTTTGGGAATTTTGGGTTATTTGTTATTTATTTCTTTTATTTATGTTATTTCCGTTGTTTATTTAGATTTTACGTGTTTTTCATGATAGTTATGTGAAAATAAGCTAAAATTCATTACCTACTTTTCTCAAAAAATCGCTAACTTCATGGGTCTGTAACTTTTTTTTATGCGGTTACCACCGCGCAATTTTTATGGGGATGTGTCGCAGACACCCTCTTCTACAAATTTTACCCCCGCCAAATTTTTAATCCACCCCCTCTCGAGACTCGACTGCAGTATCTTATTCTCCAAACCGCTTGAATATTGAACCCAACTTCGTACTATTTTTTTTAATTCGGTCTAGACATTGACCAACATCTTAATGAAACGTAATTAATTCCCGATGAACAGAGCGCAAGTCCGTCTCGCGTGAAAGACGAGGAGGTTGAGAATCCGGAATTGGCGAAATATTTGAATCGAAAGTATTGGGAGCAACGACAATCGATGATAGAGGAACACGGTTCGAGACCGGACGTTACGAGTCCATCGGCACCGAACATCGGCAGTCCGATGCCACAGAGAATCATGGTGCCGAAGCAACAAAACGGCGAGGTTGACAATCAGATGGAAGATTTCGTGATGAATCTCCGATCCCAAGTCGAAATATTCGTCAACAGAATGAAAAGCAATTCTTCCAGAGGCAGATCGATCGCTAACGACAGTTTTTTTCAAGCTCTTTTTATGAACATCACCGCAATGCACTCGAAGTAAGACAACAAAGTCCTAAACGTCACAAATTTATTATTATTTACGATAATAATAATAATTTTCTGGAAAAAAAAAGAGACGAAAGAAATGAGTTGAATTTTATTTTCTTGTTTTTTTTTTTTTTTTCTTCTCAAGATTATTGAGATATATTCAGGAACACGACGACAATCGCGTGTGCTACGAAGGCCTGCAGGATAAGCTAGCGCAGGTTAAGGACGCGAGAGCGGCTTTGGACGCCCTGCGCGAGGAACATCGCGACAAATTGCGAAGAGAAGCGGAAGAGGCGGAACGTTTGCGACAGCTTCAAATGGCTCACAAGCTCGATATAATGCGGAAGAAGAAGCAGGAATATTTGCAGTATCAGCGACAACTCGCGCTGCAAAAAATTCAGGAACAGGAGAGGGAACTGCAGATGCGTCAGGAACAACAAAAACAACAATATATCATGGGTTTGCATTTGAAAAGCAATTATTTGTTCATTATTTAGGGTTCTGTGTTGTAAATAGGAAGAATATCGATATAAAAATTAAGGAGGGAGCAAATTAAGAACTCCAAATGCTTTGAAACATTTGAGATATCATTTGGGGCATCGTTTAAGAGGGCTCGTTGACGGAAATATTTTTTTTTATAATTTTAAATAGCATATTTTAGAAAATTCTCAACAATATGCAAAAATACAGCATTTTACTTCGCCGCCCTTATTTCCGAAACTGAGGAACCTAAAATTTTTGAAAAATCAGGAAATACCACGCCTTGCTTGAAGTTTAAAAGAAAATTATAATGAAAGACCTTGGTCTTATAGATTTCCAGAAATTAATTATCAAATATATGGTACCGAACTTGTTTTTTAAAGTTTTTCTAGGGGCTGAAAAATGGGATTTTTTCGAGATTTTTTTTTCAGAAAAATTACAAAACAAATTTAGATTACGAAAGATTGTGTTTGTTCATACACATCAGTGACTGTACACAAAAATTTTTTTGACGCGATTAATTTCAAAATAGCGTCTGTGCAGCGTTTTTGCGATGACGTCTCCGTATTTTCAGGGTCCACGGCCGGACAAACAGCTCCTGTAATTTTTGATTTATGATGAGCCAATGAATTTTCTTCGATCATATATAACAACAACTATAGAAGTGCGTAGGATTTTTTCGATACATTGATTTTCGGCCAAATGGCGCACTTCTAAAGTGAAAAGTGAAAAATTTGCCTAAAAAATCGTCAGAAAATTGTTAATAACAAACGAACTATGCAATATAAAAAAAAATCCTACGCACTTCCATAGACAATGTATTTTCAAAGATATATTCAAAATTTCAAGTGAATTGGTTGAAAATTGTCTGAGTTGTGTTTCCGGCCAACTTGAAAAATGCAGTTTTGAGATATACGCGTCCGAAATTTCGAGCTGCAATCGCTGTGGACCAGGCGGGCTTGTACTAAAATTCGAAAACCGAGTACTCAAAGATTTTTCTCGGCCATAATCATTTAGGACATCATTTTTGAGGTCCTAAGGGACCATTAAAAAAATATATCAATTTTTTGAAAATTTTAGTGGCCTAAAAACTCCCCAAAGTTTCTATTTTATTTCTATCCTATTATACCTGCGAAAAGGCAAATAAATGTGTAGATATATATATTTTTACGCATTTGCAATGAAGGAGCCTACCAGACATTGCCGAATTTCATCGGTCCAGCAGCGCAGAGTACGCCGATTCGTCACAATCATTATCCAGGCCCCGGACCCAATTACAATCCTATGTCTCCGACGAATCAGGGGGTCTATGTTTACGGTCCGCCTTCCATGGGGCCTTATCCCATGCCGAACTACGGTATGTCGCAGATCGGCTCGGTTCCGACGCACATTATGGGGTCAATGGGAAATCCCGACCAGCAAGTTTCGTCCGAGCAGTCGGGACAAGGTCGCGAGGGTATGAATTCCGCTGGAGCTTCTGCAATGGTGAGTAAATATCGTTTTTGTCGTACAGTCTCGGACTCTAATTGCTGAAACATTAGTTCATGACAACATCATTGAAACCCTGGTATCTTCTTAAGGGGTTATGACTAGTTGTTGCGGGAAAATTGAAGGATTTTTATGATTTTTTTATTATATTTATTTTGATTATATATATATTTATTTATTTTAATTATGTAAACCATGTTTACATAATTTTATTAGAATGCATGATGGAGTATTAATTACAAAATAAATTGAGGTACTTTTATGAATTTTTTCATGCAAACATTTTTAATTTTGGAGAAACTATTGCCGTTGTCCCGATACACCTTTTTTTTAAGATCACTTGCGGTGAGAATATCTCTAAAACGGCTCGTCTGAAATAAATAAAAAAAAACCAAGAAGATTTAATTAATATAACATTAATCGCAGTTCGTGGATTAAAGATTCAGCAAAAATACGATTTTTAAATAATTTCAGGGTCAAACACATAATTTTTGAGACCTCAAAAATCGACATTTTCCTCAAATTTCCTCAAAAGTCAAATTTTTTTGCATCGAATGTCATTTAAAAAGATAACCTAAAAAATATGCGGAAAAGTGCATTTCCCCTTCGCCTTATTTCCAAGACTACTACACGAAAAGAAACAATCCGGGAATACGACGTCTTACTCGAAGTTTACAGGAAAATAATAACAAATAAAAATAATAACGAAAATAAATAAATAAATAAAAATAATAACGGAAATAAATAAATAAATAAAAATAACGAAAATAAACAAATAAATAAAAATAACAACGGAAATAAATAAATAAATAAATAAATAAATAAATAAATGAAAATAATAACGTAAATAAATAAATAAATAAAAATAACAACGGAAATAAATAAATAAATAAAAATAATAACGGAAATAAATGAATAAATGAAAATAACAACAAAAATAAATAAATAAATAAAAACAATAACAAAAATAAATAAATGATAATAAAGTCTTAGGTCCTATATATTCCTACAATATTAATTATTCAAAATACAGAACTCAATCGACTCTTTCCGTATCAGATAAATCAAATGTCCAGTGGCCCGATGCCGCAGATGCAACAGCAACAACAGCAGCAACAACAGCAACAACAGCAGCAGCAGCAACAGCAGCAACAGCAGCATCAGCAGCAGCAAGGTCAGCAGAGTGGTCACCAGATGGTCGCGCCGGTTCAGCAAGTGCCACCGGTGCACATGGGACCCCGGCAAGGTTCCGCCAGGCCCATGCAGCAGCAACCCGGTGGTCCTACGGGCCCTATGGGTCCTCCCCAAGGTCCAGCCACCCAACACTCGTTGTCCATGCGTAATACCGGACAAATATCCATGCCACAAGCGTCTCCCGGTCTCACGGGACAATTAGGCCCATCGCAAAATCCTCTCTCGATTCCCCAAGGAATGTCGCTTCAACAACGCAATTCCGGACCAAATTTAACGCCTAATCAAAATTCCGGAACCATGCAAAATCCATCATCGTCCAACAACGTTCCCGTTCAATCCGTTCAACATCTTCACGGCCCCTCGCAATCTCAAACCCATCAAAATATTCAATTACAACCGCAGATGCAAATTCCCACGGTACAATCGATGCAATATCCGACAACCGGACAAACAACGCACGTGGAAAATAATCAAACGATCGAGGACATCAAACCCGATACGGCCGAGCTCATATCCTTCGATTGAATAACGTTTCTTACGTTTTATAACAATGTTAACACTTATAATTGAATGACAACGTTAAGAAGGGATTTTCATATTTTTTTCTCGCTCAAATCGTCTGCGTTTTCTTTTTTGTTTTGGATTTTTGTAGTAAGGAAATCATATGATGAATTTATTTTAAATTTTACACGTAGATTTATTGTACTCTCGGGTGTACGGGAAAAAAATTTAACACGTTTTTTTGTTTTTTTTTTTTAATAGCCGTTGAATGCATTTTTTTTTCTAGAAATTGATTTGGCTTATTGACGAAATATTTACATTACTTTTGAAACGATCGCCTTTGAATAATTCATTTTAGTGGAAAAAATGAAAATCTCGCGTTCATAACGTAAGAGGAAAATCAATCGATTTTTGGAAAATCTAACATTATTCGTAGACGCATTATCGTGCGGATTATGAGCTCGTGAAATAACGTTTATCAACGATGTCGCGACAAAATTTTGTTCCTGACATTTTTATGCAGCTGTAGATCGACCGTTTGCGAATTGTATCCCTCCTCCCTCCAACCCCCCGCAAGGCCTACGCGCCTTGTATGAAATATTTCTCATAGAATACGCAAAAATTCGTTATTACGAAATACTTTAGTTGGCTTTGATATGTAATTACGCGATTGCAAAAATCGCGTTCACCGTCGTAAATTTAACGAGATAACATTCAATCTGTATATTTCGAAGCTCCTTTGATATTACATTGGTTGTATTCAATAAAAGAGCTAACGAACGAACGCCAGCACTCGATTGTTGATTCTTCTCCCCACAGAATTATTACAAATTCCAATCGATCGTTGCAATTATCGTAGATCGCAGAACGAATCAGCGGAAAAATAAATTAACTCGATATAATTTATTATTTACAGAAGAAAACGAAAAAAAAAAAAAACATTTAAAAATAATTCGTAATAAATTACAAGATAAAGAGACGGCAAAAATAATTAATCTAAAAATTGCACAACACGAACACGAAAATAATTTTTAATTCCCTCGAACACGAACATTTATCCACACTCCGTGTGTTTTCCCAACCCATGGCGAAAAAAAAATTAATAAATTAAAGAGAAAACATTTTTCCATATAAATATTGCGAATTTTTTCGACAAATTTTATCCAAAGAGCGTTTGACGTTTAACTTACAAAATTGTCGCAACGATCTATTTCTTTTTTTTTTTTTTTGTATGATTTCACGACAATCGACGAGTTCAGAGCTCTGAATCGCGTTGTAAAATGTCCGAGAAATGGTTTTTGATTGCACAATTTTTTTTTTTCGTTTTTTCTTGTTTTCAAAAGTAGCACATGGGGTATTTCACCCGAACCGAACCCCCTTTTCAGCCGATGTTTTTTTATTCTCTCGAAATTAAAAGGAGTTAAAGCATGACTAGAAATAGTGGTTGGCTCCAAATCTTAGGCCTCTAGGTTTATTTCTCACTATACTTCTGTAATTCTGTATTTTTACTACTTTCTCAGGTTTCGAGGCGTGGTGAGTCTTTATTTCTGAATTAAATTGATGTTGTCACGATTGTTTTGGAACGGAATTTTCCCGTTCTTTCAGATAAAAATATGAGACCTCAGTATCAAAAATGTTTTCTTATGATTTGAGGCAAAAAAACAGAAAAAACTTTATATCTCGAAAAGTGCTATTTTTGTTTTGGTCCCAATTTTTTGTAATCTTCCGATGATTATTCTGAAGCTACTGTATAAATTTCGTAATGGAATTCAGAAATTTACGGTCCCCAGAAATTTCGGAATATTATGAAAAATCAGAAATACCCGTATTTCTGTATTTCTGATTTTTCATAATATTCCGAAATTTCTGGGTACCGTAAATTTCTGAATACCATCACGAAATTTATACAGTAGCTTCAGAATAATCATGGGAAGATTACAAAAAATTGGGACCAAAACAAAAATAGCACTTTTCGAGATATAAACCTTTTTGTGTTTTTTTGCCTCAAATCATAAGAAAACATTTTTGATACTGAGGTCTCATATTTTTATCTGAAAGAACGGAAAAAATTCCGTTCCATAACACATCAATTCCGTGACAACATCAATTTAATTCCGAAATAAAGACTCACCACGCCTCGAAACCTTCGAAAGTAGTAAAAATACAGAATTACAGAAGTATGATGAGAAGTAAACTTAGAGGCCTAAGATTTGAAGTCAACCACTATTTCTAGTCATACTCCTTTCAATTTCGAGGAAATAAAAAAAACATCGGCTGAAAAGGGGGTTCGGTTCGTATGGAATACCTCATATATTAAATTCAAACGATTTCCACTTGGCCTTTTCGCCGTGGTTTTACATCCTGACTTCGCGCAGACGTGAAAGACGTTTCTTCGGAACGTTTTTTGATAACAGGCGAAACTTCGCCGGGCGTAGTCGAGGTCGATGACGAAATTTCCGGTCTTTCGGGCGCGACGATCATCGTCGGAGCTCCGTTCGTCGTTAACGAAGCTTTTCGCACGTGCATGTCCTCCAGAGGAATTTCTTCGCTACGCGGTCGCACGGTTTTCGGCGATTGATCCCTCGATCTGACCCCGTTCTCGTTGTTTTTACCGTTCGACGAGCTTCCCTCGCCTCGTTGATTGTTCGAAACCGTATAACCGATTCCACCGCGACCCAAACTTTCGCGGCGCAATTGCGTCGCGAATCCTGGCACTTTGTTTATCGTAAACATCGCTCTCTGATGATCCTTCTGCCTTTGGCCACGTCCTGCTGTACCTATGGCGAAGAAAAAATGATTTTCTTTATTTATGTTCGGTTTTGCTTGATCGTAGAGGAAGCTTTGTTTTTGGGAATTTTTTTTTGTTCGAGATGTTCATGAAAAAGTGTTCAGAATTTTCCAAAACATCTAAAAATCACATTCAGAAAAAAATGTCCGGTGTGTATGTGCACAAATGTGAATGTGTGTGTTAGGGTGGTTCTTAATTGGGCGATGTCGGAATTTCCGTGGTTTCCGCCTTCAAAAGTAATCAACATAAATAGAAAAAAAATTGGTCGCAATCGGGAATTTGAAGGATAAGCCTAACCCGGAGCGACAAGCGATCGAATTTTATAGGGGAAAATGTATGCATTTGCCATTTTGTTGGGGAAATTTTTAATTACTTGAAAACTATACATGATAAAAAAATTTCCTTTGACAATTTTGTAAAAAATTTGATGCTCTACAAAAAAGGTCTTTTGTAAAAATTTCGTGAATCTAATATTTATTACGTAATTCGGAGAAAATGACTTTTTTGAGCCAGCCATGAAAAGCCATTTTTACGTAATAAATATTAGATTCACGGAAATTTTACAGGAGACCTTTTTTGTAGAGCATTTAATTTTCTATAAAATTGTTAAGGGACATTTTTTTTCTCGTGTATAGTTTTGAAGTAATAAAAAAATTTCCCAACTAAATTCCAAATGCATGCATTTTCCCCTATAAAATTCGATTGCTTGTCGCCCTGGGTTAGACTTATCGGACAAATTCACGATTGCGACCAATTTTTTTTTCTATTTATGTTGATTACTTATGAAGGCGGAAACCACGGAAATTCCGACATCACCAAATTAAGAACCACCCTAGCGTGTATGTGTGTGTATGTAACATTGGTTGAACGTTCACAACTTGAGAACAGCTTGAGATGTCAAGCTAAAATATGTCACACATGTAAAGAATTCAAGACGCATAGCATGATTAACTTTTTAAAAAAATTCATGTAGTTCTTTTGTTTTTACGCGATTTTAAAAAAAATTCTAAAATTTATTTTCGGTCTCTAGCTCCCACAATCTTAGAGATATCGAGCTCAAATTGAGTAGAATGGTGTACGACTACGGGGAGATGCTCGTTACTGAATTTGAAAAAAATCCATGCAGTGCTTTTGTTTTGAAGAATTTTCAAAAGTGTGAAAAATCGCTGTGCGCTCACTAGCTGGTGCAATTTTCGAGATATCTGACTAAACTTTGGCACAAAGTTGCACTATTATCAAATGATGTTTCGTATTGAATTTGGGCAAAATCCATGGTGCCATACATATTTCATGTCGTTTTGAAATTTTTCAAAAATAAACATTTTCGAGGTATCGGACTAAAATATGGTACAAGGTTGCACTATTATCGAAAGATGTTTCGTATTGAATTTGGGCAAAATCCATCTAGGCTTCAGATTTAATGCGACTTTGAATTTTTTTAATTTGACCTGGAATTCACCATATATTTATTCCGAGGCTCCCTCATAGAGGAAACTCTGGCAAATGTGAAAAATTATGAGGAAGCAATGTGCAAGGTTCGATTTTCCACCCTTTTGCGTCCTCATAGAGGAAGTTTTGTTTTCGTGACAAAATTTTTTTTCGAGATGTTCATGAAAACGTGTTGAGAATGTCCCAAAACATATAAAAAACACAACTGGAAAAAATGTCCGGATGTATGTATGTGTGTGTGTGTGTGTGTGTGTGTGTGTGTGTGTGTGTGTGTGTGTGTGTGTGTGTGTGTGTATGTAACATTGGTTGAGCGTTCATAACTTGAGAACCGCTCAAGATATCAAGCTGGAATTTGTCACACATGTAGAGGTTTCACGGCGCATATCATGATTCAATTTTTAGAAAAATCCATACAGTTTTTTCGTTTTTACGCGATTTTAAAAAAATTCAAAAAATTATTTTTGGTCTCTAGCTTCCACAATTTTAGAGATATCGACCTCAAATTTAGTATAATGTTGTACGACCTCGTGATGCTCGTCACTAAATTGGAAAAAAATCCATGCAGTGCTTTTGTTTTAAGAAATTTTAAAAGGTGTAAAAAAATGGTGCGCACTCTAGCTGTCACAATTTTCTAGATATCGGACTAAAATTTGGTACGTAGCTGCACTATTATCAAGAGACGTTTCGGATTGAATTTGGGCGAAATCCATCGAGCTATTCATATTTTATGTCATTTTGAAATTTTTCAAAAATGAACGTAAGTGCTCTAGCTTCCACAATTTTCGAGATATCTGGCTAAAAGTCAGTACAAAGTCGCACTATTATTGAAAGATGTTTCGTATTGAATTTGGGCAAAATCCATCCAACCATTCATATTTTATGTCGTTTAGAATTTTTTTTAAATCGTCGCGCACGCTCTAGCTTCCACAGTTTTTGAGATATCGGATCAAAACTTGGTACAAAGTCGCACTATCATCAAAAGATGTTTCGTATCGAATTTGGGCAAAATCCATCTAGGCGTTTAAATTTGATGCGACTTTCAATTTTTTAAATTTGACATGGAATTCACTATGTATTTATTCTGGACTAGATCGATTTACGAACCGATTTTATAGAAGAACAAGGGTGCAAAGTCGAACCTTGCACATTGCTTCCTCATAATTTTTTGAATTCGACACAGCTTCCTCTATGAGGAAGCCAAAATTGATCGACACAGTTCCTCATAGAGGAAGCTTTGTCGAATTCAAAAAATTATGAGGAAGCAATGTGCAAGGTTTTTTCCTTGATTCTATCGACTGAAAAAAATGCGAAATTTATTGCAATAATTATAATCTTCAACGTACGTTCGTGTCGCAATCCCATTAGCGCGTAATTCGGTGGCGTTGAGCAATTTGGCACGTTCGTCGGAATGTCGAGCAATCTGGCAATTTGATTCATTTTTTTCTGTCTCGCTTTTATACGTCCTTTCGTCAATCTGCTCGAAGATTTTGATCGGAAAAAACAATATCGATGGACACACATTAGAACGGTAAATGGGAAAATACGTTGCTTCATTTTTTTTTCTTCGTTTATTCATTTATTTATTTATGAAAATTAAACCGACCTCTGCTTTGCAGCCATGCATCGTATATGATCGTCAAAAATGAATTTAGCTGCCAACAATGGAACTCTGTTCGTTGCGCTGCTGCTGAGAGGCTTGTGAATGGTCAAATGAAGACATCGAGAGTCGTCCTTGTCACCGGCTACCTCGATATCCTGCAAAAAACCAACGAGTTTCGCCACGCCCCATCCCAATTTTCTCGTGTCCGGTTCAACGAGGATCAATTGAATCACGTCTATCACCAAAAATCTTCGAATCTTTTGTCCGTCTTTCCACACGACTGTGCACGCGATCAAATCGCTGTTGTCTGTAAATCGAAACCGGAGATTCGAATTGATATGGGGGGAAAAAAAAGAAAAAAATAACTTCGAAATATAAATGGGCAGGGTCGTGAAAAATCACCGGACTGAAAGCCTTCTATCACCCGATGTGGACGATGATTTCTTTTTTTTTTAATTATCTTTTGGATTTTGCGACCTCGCTAATTTTTTTTTACAGTTTTTTCGGAATCTCACTTCTCCTCATCTCATCTCCCCCGGTTTTTTTTATCGAGAGGTAACTGCTATTTACACGGTTGTAAATTGGACATTTTTTTCAGAGATATTTTTTCGCAATTGAAAAACTTTTTTTATAATATTGCGTGGGCATCGTCATCCTAATATTCTTTTGTTTTTCAAGTTTCAAAAGAGTTTTTACAAAATTGAAATATATGTTTATGGTTTGCTATCTTCAATAAAAAAATTAATGCAGTCTTGCAAAAATCGATATTTCCATTATACTCAATAGAAAATCGATTTTTAAAAATTATTTTTTAAGAGAAACAAAAATTCTATCGAAAACAGTCGAAGAATGAATTTTTCGCAAGATAGATTTAATTTTTTTGGTTTTTTTTTCGAGATGGTGAAACCACGATAATACATTGAAATTTCGAAACTATTCGAATTTTTCCAATTTTATGACCAAAAAAAAATTTTCAGTTTTTCCGAAGTTTCTGGGAAAAAAATGTCATCCAATTTATAATAGTGTAAATAGCAGTTGCTTGTTGATAAAAAAACGGGCTGGGGTGATGGGAAGGGCGGAGGGTCTGAAAAATCATTTGAAAAAAAAAAAAAAAAAATTAGTGAGGTTATAGAATCCGAAAGATACTAAAAAAAACCATCGGTCACATCAGCAGCGAGTAGCATTTCCTTACGATGATTCAGGACATCCCTCCCCGTATATAGGAATTTAAAAAAAATAAAATGTATCGTCAGACTTTCGAAAAAAGATCGTTAAACCGCTAATGTAATGGATGTAACTTTTACTTAAGTCTAGAACGTTGTTGACTTGGACGCAATTGGCAAGATTCGTCAGCGGAAGTTGCGACTCAACCTCCGAGCTTAGGGTCATCGATAATTCTCTGATCATGAAAAAAACCCGGATAGCCCGACGAGCTCTTTCCACCTGCAACAATGATTATTCGCACATTTTAGGGTTGCGTGATCAACTAGGAACGCTCATGATTTCGTTTTGTTCGTCTGTACGTCACAGGCCTGGCATTCTCTCATTCGTACACCTATCAGGATAAAATCTGGCGTACGGACGTGGATCGACGACCCAAAAACGTCAACGACGAGATTTTCGAAAACAAAAAATTGTCTGGACTCGCTCTCAGGCTAAAAAGTGTGTTCAAAATAGTTTTTTGTCCGACCACCGTTGAAAACTCGCCGTTTTGCGCATGTGCTACCGGCGGAAAGTGGCCCTTTCCATCGCACTTCGACAACGGGCGGTAATAGTATATTACGATACAAGGGCGAAAATATTTTTTCTGACGAATGTGAATTTGTAGCACGAGCCGAAGGCGAGTGCTGCAATCACACGAGTCAAGAAAAGGTTTTTCGCACGAGTATAGTATACATTTTTATTGCACGAGGTGCGTAAATGCGATTTGACGCGAGCGAAGTGAGCGGAAAAATCGCATCTTACGCACGGCGTGTCATAAAATTTATTTTCCGCCCGCTAATGCCGGGCGGAAAAAATTCCCAGTGTATAATTGTGATTTTAATTTACGTCACCGGTGTACAAAATCCTTCCATTTTATTTCAGAAGAGAATACCAAATAAATTTTCCGAGAAAATAAAAAATTCCAGGCTGAAGAACCTCGGTCGATGGCCTATTGGCAATAGTGACGTTAACTCCTGTATACATAATTATAGATAAACGTTACTCTAAAAATTGTAAAAAATAAAATAAAAATAAAATAAAAATAAAAATTGTACTCTTGGAAACTACCGCATTATATTGCCAATAAACACATTTACTACTACTACTAAAAAAAAATTCCATGTTTGTTTTCCTTCTCGTTCATAAAAAATCAAAAATTGCATTTGGTCAGGTCGAGAAGGCTCCACACCCCTTGAATCCCTTGTTTTCAACAAGGGTAGGACAAAAATTGCGGTCTTCACCACGGGCGGAAGGCGATTTTCCCTCGGGTGGAAACTTCACGCTCGGCGAAATGGCTTACTTTCCGCCCTTGATACACAATGTACCATTCCAATCCACCATTGAGTCGGGTGTCTTTGAATATATCCCGAAAATGCAACGAAAACGTTTCAGGATCTTTTTATTTCAAGCTTTCAGTCACGGAATATTTTCTTTCAAAGTCGTTATCAGAGCGTTCGCTCCCGCCAATTCGAAAAAAATTCCAGAATGTCATTTTTAATTACTACTTTCGATGAAAACTATAACGAACGCTTCGGCATAAATATAAGCTTCGAAATAAATAGTTTATAAAAAATTGAGAAATGACGTCTTTTCCGGAAGCAAAGAAAATTTGTCAAGGTTGAATAAGCTACGGAATTCCTTCTCTCGATTGTTCCGGGACGGCGAAGCTCTCAAACTTACCTCGCCGCACGGCAATCTCTTGCTAAATTCGATACCCGTCATCGGCGTACCGGTCGGTGGTAACAATATATTACTGTCCATCATCAGCCATTCCACGTTTATCGGTCGTTTCTTTATCTCACTGTATTCATCCTCAAACATGTCCAAGAATATATCTTCGCTCTGAAACAAAAACAAACAAAAAATCGTTTATGAATAATTCTTAAAACATATTTTTTTTGTTTGTTTTTTTTCTTCAATTTTTCGTTATTCTTTGTACCCTTACTTTGTAAAAATTTCGCAGCAACGACGTGCTCTGTTCTTTGGCAGCCTCGATGGCTGCCAAATGCGAGTCACAGAGCAAACTCTGGCCTTCGGACATGACAATGTGCACGAGCAGTTTGATAGTCATTTCCAGCGTCACGAGACGCACTCGAGCGTCTGTCGGGGAAAAAGTTTGGGGGTATTAATATGTTTGAAAAAATCCTTTGTCTCACTGAATCGAGTATGAGTAGATCACGTTTTTTTTTCTTTGTTTAGTATTATTGGTATCGCGAACGAGGAAATAAAAAAGAAAGTAATTGTGAAAAGGGATGAAAGAAAATTACGGAGCGATGGAAATTTAATCGTGACTCACTAGTTTGGCAGCTCAACTCGATAATGTGTATCAAACTGTCCACCAGTGACTCGTTGTACCAATTTTTCGTCGATGTTTGTTTCGACGGTGTCAACACGAGATCCAAAGTATCAGGATTTACTCCCTAAACGAACGAAGAAGAAGACAAAAAAAAAAGGAACAGATTTATCGATACCAGACATTTTTCGAACGTTTACTCAGAGGTATGGGGGGGGGGGGGGGGGGGGGGGTTCTAAATCACGAGATTGAAACCCTTCTATTCTCCGATGTGGTCGACGATTTTTTTAGAGCAGCTTTTGAATCCTACGACTTCTAATTTTTTAAAGATTTTTTGACTGCGCTTTTCCAAATGTAATTTCTCAGCGTTTTGGGACATTCTGAACACGTCTACATGAAAATCTGGACAATACCTTTCTCCGCGAAAGCAAAGCTCCCTCTACGAGAAAACAAAATAAATAAAGTAGAATCCAGAACATGCTAAAAAAAATTATCGACCACACGGAGGGATAAAAAGTTTTCAATCCCTTGATTCGGGACGTCTCTCCTCATATATATTCCTTAAGGGGTTACATACACTTGTAATTTTCAAAAAATCGTTTTTTGTTTTTTTGTATTTTCTGAATATACATATATTTGAGCATACACACTCAAAATTTTATGTCAATCAGACGAATATTTTCGAAGTTATAGACACATTTATGAAGGCACGTTAGGGAGGCGCGTCTCACAGTCGGGGAACTTTAAACGCGTCTTTCTCAAAACTATGTTTTCAAAATCGGTGATCAAGATTTCTCGAAAACGGCTGAACCGATCAGTCTCAAATTTTAACACAACCTTTTTAACTAGATTTTTTAGTAATTAATCGAAGATTTTTTTTCTCCGATAAATATTTTTCATTTTATAAACAATTTAAGGCTTAAATTTTCGTACAAAATCGAGTCTTTTATTTTGAGAAGTCGCCATTTTGTCAAAAATTATTTTTTCGCTAATTCCTTCGATTAAATACTAGATAATGTATTATATCAACGAAATTTATTTGGTTTTTTCATTTCAGATAATCCGGTCCAGAGATATCGTGATCACCGCAAAATTGGTTTTTTTTTGCGGAGCTCTAGGAGATCGGCGATAGCAACATTCGCGATGATTATTTTTACAAATAAAAAATATGTAAATATATTATAAGGTTATTATAATATGTACACCAATTTTCAAATTAATAAATTGAATAGTCTGCGCGAAAAAAATTCTTGAAAATCCGTCTTTTTAAAGCCTTCTAACTGTATGTAACCCCTTAAATACCTGATTGCTAGCCAGAGCGTAGAGCAAGCAAAGAGCAAAAAGCGTAGCGTAATCGTTCTCCGTGCAGTGAAGAGAATTCAAAATTGTTTCGAAAAACGGTTTATTCGCGGTTGATATTTTAACGGCGTTGTTGGCGGATTGTTGACAACCCAATGGGCTCTCCAGAGCCAATCTTTGTTCCTTTTCTTCGTCGGTTACGTTCAAATGTTCCATCTTATCGCCAATTTCGTCGGGAATATCTATTTCCAATTCAGTTTCCGTCGAAACTCGAACCGGCGAATCTTCGGAAGACTCCGAATCTCGGGATTCGTTCGAATCCGTCGAATTTTCGTTGACCGTCGCGAGAATCCGACTCGTTTCTCCATTTCGTTCGCTCAAATTTTCCAACGATTTTTCCAAACTCTCCTTCGGCGGAACGAATGCGATCGGTTTTGACGTTCTTTCGTCCGTGTATTCTTCCAATATCTTACTGGCACCCGTTTGGATTATGTTCGCATCGGATTTTAGAATCACCGCCGCCAATGTGTGTACAAGCGGTCCGTGCGAGACTATGAGAAATACTTGGGAAAGCAGAAACAACGATACAACCACGCTCACGTGCTTTCTTTCGTCCTGCAAAATTTTTTAACAAAAAAAAATTGAGTTTCTTTGGATAGAACGTTAACGATAAATTTGCATTTTTTGGTTTGTTTTAAGGTGAAACGATGGATCGCCGTCGGTATGTAGATTTACCGAGAATTACGTTGTAAATTGGCAAATATTCTGCGGTACTTGAGGGGGGGTAGGGTTAATTCGGCGAAAAAGAAGCATGTTTTTAAGATTTTTTTTCTGGTGATGCAAATAATGTCAATTTATTCAATGAATTTCCATATAATAATACAACATTTGAACAATATTTTCCTTAATTTTCATTCCGAAATATTGGAAATTAAGCGGGTGACAGTGAATCTCCGGAGGCGCCTCGAAAAAGTCCGTGTCCACGATAACGCAAAATCTATTGGACCAATCGTTTTGAAATTTTGCACACTACTTCTTCACATAAATCACCAGGTATTGTCGAAAGCTTTTTTTTTTTTGTTCATAATTATTAATTTTACAGCAAGAAATTAGCTGATTTTTATAGCGAAAATCGGTTTTTTTGCTTCAAAGTGCTACGAAAAAATCAAAAATAAAAAAAAAAAAATCCCCTCGTGATTCCCTCGAGAAAAATCTCCGTTAACGAATGCATTTTGATTCTTTTGTTTCAGATGATTTTTTTGCGAGTCATGATGAACACCGCAAAGCAACCTTTTTTCGAGGCGCCTCCGGAGATTCACAGTCACCCGCTTAATTTTCAATATTTTGGAATGAAAATTTAGGAAAATATTGTTCAAATGTTGTATTATTATATGGAAATTGATTGAATAAATTTACACTATTTGTATCGCCAGAAAAAAAATCTTAAAAACATGCTTCTTTTTCGCCGAATTAACCTTACCCCCCCCCCCCCCCCTTAAGGGGTTATACGCTGTTGGAAATATCAAAAAATCGATTTTTCGTTTATACAACGAAAAATTGGAATATTAGAAGCTGCTAATGATGAGGAGGGTTCATTTTATGGCTCTGGCATAGATGACTCCAGGTTAGTTGAAAAAAAATTTTTTTTAACGATTGTTGAAACTTTGAACGCGTTTTCCCCAAAACGGTGTTCTCAAAGTCGGTGAGCACGATTTTTTTAAAACGGCGCAACTGATCGGTCTGCAATTTTAACACAACTTTCTCAGATATATTCTTCAGGTATTGATCGAAGGAATAAGAATTCCGATAATTATTTCTATTTTTTTTTAAACAGTTCAACGAAAAAATTTCGGTCGAAAATTGGAATTTTTTCTTTTTGGAGCCGCCATTTTGTCAAAAATTTAAATTTTGACTATTCCTCGAATCAATATCTAGATTTATCTATCCACTAATAGAATCTTTTTGTTTTTTTTATTTTAGATAATTCAAACCGGAGATATCGTGCTCACTGCCAGACACTTTTTTTTGGAGGACCTCCAGGAGATCGTCTACAGGAGCAGAATAAGTCAATATTTTCGAAAATAAAAAATGCTGAGATAAAGTTGAAAGCTACCACTACAGTTATCCATACTTCTTCTATTTGTCAGATAAAAGCCCTCTTCAGGAAAAATTCGTAAAAAATGACGTTTTTTTGGTCTTGCAACTGCGTATAACCCTTTAACGCCTTAACGGCTGAATGGGATTCGATGAAATTTGGTGGATCTATGGAGAATCTCATCATTTTCATATCTCATTTTTTTTCTCAAAATCGCAAAAGAATTTCGTAAATTTATTTACAATAAAACAAAATCTTCATCTGAATTTTTTTTGCGAAAAACATGAGATATAGGTTGGTCTTTTATCGATTCTACATAGATCCACAAAATGTCATCGAATTCCGTTCAGCCGTTCAGGCGTGAAGTAACGCAGAATATTTGCGAATTTACACGTAATTCTTGGTCAATCTACTTACCCACGGCAATGTATCATTTCACCTTAAGACAAATTGTTTCAATTACCACATTTTGGGGTAGACTCTTGGGACTCATCAGCGAGTAGACGTACAAAGGTACTAAGAGTTTGTGTAACAAGTGTTCGGAAAGAACTTTGTTCAAATCCTTGATGTTCAGACAGAGAATATCGTTTAGATAATGCAAATGATCCAAGTGTTCGGCCACGAGATCGGACAGTCTGTTCTGGCTTTGATGACTGAAAAATAAGAAAAATAAACTTCATCGTTTGAATAATATTGTGTCGTGATTCAAAGCACAAACGTGCGTTTTGGGGACATTGCAGTCCAATTTTCGAACAATGCTGGGCCGAGAAGAAAAAATAAATAAAAATATGCGTTGCACGAAAAAATGTTCTGTACAAAAGTTACATGGTTTAAAAGGGTGCACTACGTAGTGCATCAATTTTTTTTATAGGTCGAGGAGTTTCGAAGATTTGAAGGACAACTTTGTTTTTTTAAACGTATCACTAAATTTTTTATAGCAAAATAGGGAAGAGAATCGAGGTCTGAGGAAAAAAGTAACGACTTTTATTAGCCCTAAATTTAATAGCTAAGGAGTAATTTGACTTTAATACTTGAAAATTTTCATCACATAATATCAAATTGGAAATTCAACGTTCAATGGATTTCACTTTGAATACTTACGTTAGTTGTGATAAACCACTAGTCACTTACTGTCGCGTAAACATCGCTGTCCTGCGGAAATCTGTGATGAGGTTAAATCTCCAATTTGATATCATGTGAAGAAAATTTTCAAGTAATAAAGTGAAATTACTCGTTAGCTATTAGGTTTAGGGCTAATAAAGGTCGATACTTTTTTCATCAGAATTCGATTCTCGACCGTATTTTGGTATAAAAAATATAGTGATCTGTTTAAAAAAACAAAGTTGTTCTTCAGATCGTCGAAACACCTCGACCTGTAGAAAAAATTGATGCACTACGTAGTGCACCCTTTTAAACCATGTAACTTTTGTGAATAACATTTTTTCGTGCAACGCGTATTTTGGAAGTTTTAACGGTGCACACGTTGCGTGGACCACCCTGTATATATGGGGCAAAATTTCCTAATTCACCGAACTGAAACCCTTCTATCCTCCGATGTGGTCGATGATTTTTTTTGAGTATCTTTTGGATCCTACGACCGCACTAATTTTTTTTTCGATTTTTTAGACCCCTCCTTGCCCTCCCCACCCTTTTTTTTTAAATTAAGAGGTAACTGCTATTTGCCCCTTTTTATTTGGATGATATTTTTTTCCCCGATACTCTATTGAAATTGAAGAACTTTTTTCATAAAATTGGAGTGAGCAGCTAAGTGAGGTTTCCTAATATTTTTGTTTTTTTTTTAATTTTGCAAAAATTAGAGTTTTTCCGAAATTTGAATATATGATAATGGTTTCCCATCGAAAAAATAAAATAAAAATGAAATCTATTCTGCAAAAAAATCGATATTTTGATTATTTCGATAGAAAATCGATTTTTTGAGTATAAACCGATTTGATTACGAAAAAAATTATTGAAAAATCTATCGGATCTATCTTGTTTCTATCGGAAACAATCAAAATATCGATTGTTGGCCAAATAGATATAATTTTTTTTTGTTTTTAGATCGGAAACGATTATATATTGAAATTTCGGAGAAACTCGAATTTTTTCAAAATTGAAAAAAATATATATATTAGGAACCTGCTGCCCACTCCAATTTTATGAAAAAAGTTCTTCAATTTCAATAGAGTATCGGGGAAAAAAATTTCATCCAAATAAAAAGGGGGAAAATAGGAAATACCTCCTGATGATAGCAACAATCAATTCATACTCAAAAAGACATGGAATTCACTATGTATTTATTCTGGACTAGATCGATTTACGAACCGATTTTATAGAAGAACCAGGGTGCAAAGTTGAACCTTGCACATTGCTTCCTCATAATTTTTTGAATTCGACAAAGCTTCCTCTATGAGGAACTGTGCCGATCAATTTTGGCTTCCTCATAGAGGAAGCTTTGTCGAATTCAAAAAATTATGAGGAAGCAATGTGCAAGGTTCAACTTTGCACCCTGGTTCTTCTATAGAATCGGTTCGTAAATCGATCTAGTCCAGAATAAATACATAGTGAATTCCATGTCAAATTAAAAAAATTGAAAGTCGCATCAAATTTAAACGCCTAAATGGATTTTGCCCAAATTCGATACGAAACATCTTTTGATGATAGTGCGACTTTGTACCAAGTTTTGATCCGATATCTCAAAAACTGTGGAAGCTAGAGCGCTCGCGACGATTTTAAAAAAATTTCTAAACGACATAAAATATGAATGGTTGGATGGATTTTGCCCAAATTCAATACGAAACATCTTTCAATAATAGAGCGACTTTGTACTGACTTTTAGCCAGATATCTCGAAAATTGTGGAAGCTAGAGCACTTACGTTCATTTTTGAAAAATTTCAAAATGACATAAAATATGAATAGCTCGATGGATTTCGCCCAAATTCAATCCGAAACGTCTCTTGATAATAGTGCAGCTACGTACCAAATTTTAGTCCGATATCTAGAAAATTGTGACAGCTAGAGTGCGCACACCATTTTTTTACACCTTTTAAAATTTCTTAAAACAAAAGCACTGCATGGATTTTTTTCCAATTTAATGACGAGCATCACCCTGTGGTCGTACAACATTATACTAAATTTGAGGTCGATATCTCTAAAATTGTGGAAGCTAGAGACCAAAAATAATTTTTTGAATTTTTTAAAAATCGCGTAAAAACGAAAAAACTGTATGGATTTTTCTAAAAATTGAATCATGCTATGCGCCGGGAACCCTCTACATGTGTGACAAATTCCAGCTTGATATCTTGAGCCGTTCTCCAGTTATGAACGCTCAACCAATGTTACATACATACACACACACACACACACACACACACACACACACACACACACACACACACACACACACATACATACATCCGGACATTTTTTCCAGTTGTGTTTTTTAGATGTTTTGGGACATGCTGAACACGTTTTCATGAACATCTCGAAAAAAAATTTTGTCACGAAAACAAAGCTTCCTCTATGAGGAAGCAAAACGATTTTCTATCAAAATAATTGAAATATCGATTTTTTTCAAGGACAAATTTAATTTTAATTTTTTTTAAGATGGAAAACCATTATCATACATTCAATTTTCGGAAAAACTCGAATTTTTGCAAAATTCAAAAAGAAAAACAAAAATATTAGGAACCTGCTGCCCACTTCAATTTTATGAAAAAAGTTCTTCAATTTCGGTAGAGTATCGTGGAAAAAAATGTCATCCAAATAAAAAAGGGGCAAATAGAGCAGTTACCTCTTGATAAAAAAAGATGGTGGGGGGGAGGGGAAGGAGGGGTCTAAAAAATCTAAAAAAAATGTAGTCAGGTCGTAAGATCCAAAAGATACTCAAAAAAAATCATCTCCCACATCGGGGGATAGAAGGGTTTCAGTTCGGTGATTTGAGGAATTTTTCCCCATATATATTTCAAATGTATTTCTCAACAAAAAAAAAACGTGATAATTATCAAAGATTGATGACTCACTCTGCGTCGTTTCTCACGCAGGTGTCCAATTCTATGATATGATTACCAATGAACCAGACGAGATTACTGAAATACGGCGCAGCCGTTCTGTCTCTTATGAATGCGAGCATCGACGCGTCTTCCACGCGATAAACATTCAACGTCAATGTACGAACGGCAATGCGAACCATTCCTTCGGTGTGATTGAAAAATTTAATTGCCTCGGTGTACAGCGGAAAATCGTTGGTATGCTGAAAATTAAAAATTCGTACATTGATTTTTCTCTCGTGCCATGAGAAACATTCGAAAGATTCTCTTCGATCAACGAATTCGAACGATTAAAGCGACGATTAAAGCCGAAAATAAAAATATAATGCAGATTCGCTAGTGTACCTTGTTTACCTCGTTATAAAAGAAATGAATAGTGTGAGCGTTTAGCTTCAGGCTCAAAGTTTTTAGAAAACTTATGTAGTAAGCCATAACCTCCTCGTCGCTAAAGTCAAATTTGTGCACTATTATACTATTCACATGATTGTTGCTTAACAGATAATCTGAAAGGAGAGGAATAAACAATTTTAGGAAATTCTATTATTTGCGATTGTCATTGCGGCATTGTAAATCAGAGTTGAAAAATGCCGAGAGGGTATTCACTCGTGTAATCGGGTGTACATGGGAGAAGTAATCTTTAGCGATTATCGTTCTGTTCTTTGTGTAATCTGTATGTGATCTTTGGCCTCCTCCTGTGCTTTAATTATGGATAATCTCAAAAAAATTGTATGCAATCTTATGTAATCGTGAAAGATTATGGAAAAATTTGTGTATATTTTATGCGTTATCCATGTACTCGTTCGGCGATCCTCATGTATTTCTGTGTTCGTGTATTGTCTTGTAATCTCAAATGAATTTTATTTTAGAGCTTATTCCGACTGCTCTTTGTAATCTTTCGAAAGTTTTATGCGTTCCGTCATGGAGATGTGTAATCTTTGAAAAAATGTGTGTAATCTGTCATGGATTACAGGTAATGTTTCTATTTGGTTGATTCTACTTGGCACTCGAGCAAGGATTACGAGCAATCCGCAAAAAATGTAGTCTTGTGTAATCTTTCGTAATCTTCAGGCCAATGTAATCCGGTATATGCCATTTTATCAGAGCGAATACCCTCTTGAGAAATGCAAAGTTTTAAAGCTCGTCCTGAACTTACACAACGAAGTTTCATTGCGAATATTTTCGAACAAAATATTGAGCGTCTGTAGAAGCTGAACGCAGACGTAACTTCCGCACTTCTGTTTCATTATTCGTAGAAAAAAAGATAGCATATTCTTTTCCAAGAAAAAGCTGCAACAATCGACGCGTTAGATACAAATTTGTGAGAAAACGACCTGAAAATTTGACGACGTATGTAGTGCTCCAAAAAATGGTTGTCATCGCAAATACGTAGGAATATAAGATTTTGTAATGTATTAATAGTTTCCAAATTCATCTAACAACATTGTTCAGACACGGAGAAATAACATCGTTGGGATCTTGGGGATTTATCCTCGAACTTACTCAAACACGCTGCTGTCGTTCTGATCGCCCCAGATCAGAATTTCCGCTATCGATCTCAGCGACTCCACCAAGAGTCCTCGGTTGTTGTCCGAGACAGTTTGATTTTTTGACAATACATTATAAAGATATCTGATAAACAATAAAAATAAACGAATTGTCAAATCAATTTTTTTTAAAATTAAAGTTCATTCTCGCCTTAAGGAGTTATATCTAGTTGTTTTTCATGAAAACATTCATACAAGTACCCCAATATATGTTATAATTCATACTATATATTTTTATCAAATAGCATTACAGTACAACCCTGATTAACCGTGGTCGAGTTATCCGCCGAGCGGATTAACCGTGCGTCTCTGCGCCTCCCGTGCGAGACGCGCAAGATCCGTCCAAATTTGCTTGGGGCCTCGACGCTTGTACTGATACAAACTTACAATGTATCAAATACTCCATGTATACTAAATTCATCGAACTCATGTAGTATATTACAATCTGACGTTTGCCAGTCAGTAGTTGATCGCCAACCTGAGCTGGATCTGCTCGCAATACTTACATCTCAGAAAAATGAGTCATGTGATAGAAGAAAACAAAATGATAAGAAAAAAACAAACTAAATGAACTAATTATTTTGAAAAACAAGACTAAAGTATTAACGCGATATCGGAAAGAAACCAGAGAGCTTTATATAATAGTACGTAATATTCATAAACTCGATGTGATTAAATTTGAATTTTACTATGTAGTCAAAATAAAAAGTTGTGACCCTTAATTCGGATTAAACGTGGTTTCAGTTATCCGTGGACCTCTCGGTCCCGACCCCCTCGGTTAATCAGAATTGTACTGTATGTTCAAATGGCTGAAAAAATCATGAAAATCTCTTAATTTTCCTGCTAACCACTAGATATTACCCCTCCAAAAAAAAATGTTCATCGCGTCTTACTTGAGATGTTCGGGCGAATGTGGATTTTTGGGTTTCCACAGGCCCCCGCCGAACCAACTTCGACTACGATACATTTTTCAAAATCTTCGTTACACAGATTATTTAAAAACCGTTTGACGGTCGTGCGTCAAATTTCAGATTCACGTCATCCCAATCACAATTTATCTTCTCGTTTCGAGGTTATGTCCGTTTTTTCGTTGTCGAATTATTCGTACGAAAAACAACATTCTGTGACTCCATACGCGTCTATCACCGACGCTTAATCACGATTCACGAATATGGATCATCTTATCATCGTCGATGATAATTAACACTCGTAAATTGGTTTTTAACGACACTTCGTCGACACGAAAACAATAAAACGTCAATGACTGGAGCTGACGGAGAACGGAGCACTAAACGCGAGCATACGCGTAAAAGCCTCGAGAACGTAGAAGCATTGACGTATTGTTGTTTTATTTTATTTTAATTATTTTTTTTTTCGATGGATTCTTTCGTGGCTTTGATTGGTTTCAATGCGATCTAACACACACGCATGTATGCGTGTGTGTACGTGCATGAGCAGAAGACAATTCGCAAAGCGCTTGTCGCAAGTCGCAGTACTGCGAATCACACAAAGAAATAAATGATTACACGAAACCGCGGGTTAGGATTTCCCGCGAAAAATGTAGTGTCTATTTCCGCCCGTAGTTGACGCGTCGTTATATCGGTATGACGAGCAAATATGAGAACAAAATTAAGGTGAAGTGATAAATCACCGTCAGTAAAGAGATTTACCAAGAATAACGTGTAAATTCACAAATATTTTGCAGTACTTCACGTCTGAACGGCAAAAATCAATGCAACTTAGTAGATCTATGTAGAATCGATCAAGGACCAACCTATATCTCATGTTTTTCCCGAAAATTTTTCAAACGAAGATTTTGTTTTATTGTAAAGAAATCCGCGGTTTTTTTTTTGCGTTTTTTAAAAAAACGAGATATAGGTTAGTCCTCGATCGATTCTACATAGATCCAACAAATTTCATCGAAATCCGTTCGGCCGTTTATTTATCACTTCACCTTGAGAGGAAATGATACATCGACTGACCCGCGACGAGTGCGAGTGAGATAGCGGCATTGGAGATTACGCCGGAGCGAGAGAGAACGGCAAGCGCATGTACTACTTCCTCTTCAAACCGTGTTTTCACGTAATTTCGGGAGACGATTGCGACCCACAGAACGAGAGCGAGAGGGAGCAGCTGTCTAACGACCGGAGTTTAAATACCTCGTTAAACGTGGTGATGTTAAATGAGAATAAAGTTATCCGTAAACTTATCCGTGACAAATTGTTGATAGAATAATACGTTATTCGTTTCGATGACGGAATTTAATACGATGGAGACCGACGACGATCCTGTTGTGAAAGAGGTATTTTGTTTTATCGCTTGCCACATCAGAATAACCTATAACAGACATATAATAGCTTAACGAGGTTAGGACGAGGTTAGGTTTCATATCTGTATCAATTATGTATCAGCATCTCACTGCTCGAATTAATGTTACATTAGTTTTTCAAACGACACTTGACAAGTTCAACGTTTTTTTAAAAGTTTTTCTTTTTTAAAGTTGGACATGCTTCTGGTTTTTTGTATTTTTTTTACAGAAAGATGATTTTAAATTTTAGTTTTACTGGATGGATCGTTGAGAAAAAAGTTAGCCCAAAATGAGTGTATCGTGGATTTTCGAGTCTAGATCGTAAATTTTCAGCCTTAGGAATAGCCGAATAAATAATGGATTAACACTCAGAAATTTTCATTAAGCACTTTTAATAATAATTGAAGTCAAATTCGACGATATTTGTTTATGGTTGACTACAGTACACTGTACTGTGGTCATTAATTATACAACTGTTTCAACTGTTTTGGGCCATACGCCTTATTTAAACAACCAATCCATTGATCCTAAATCTTAATATATTTTATTCAGAATTTACAGCGATTTAGCTCCATTGGTTTTGCAACCATTAACGTCTGCAGAAGCTGCTTTTTCATAAGCAACCGTGTTAGATTCATAAATGTATAACTATTTAATTACGTCATGGACAATTGAAAAATAATTGATGTATCATTATTCAATCGAGAACTATCATTCCTCAAATTTCCAAGAATTTTGGCAATTTTTTAATGTCCGTCCATTGAAACCTCAATTTCATACCTGATTCATGGTTGAGATGATAGAAATATATCGACAGCAGTTTTGAAATTATTAATGCGCATGTTTTGCTTCATATTCAGATTCCGGTATTTCTTTCGAAAAATCTTGCGGACAAGTTATTTATATTCCAATATCCGATACGTCCAGCCGGTGAGGGATACGACAACGCGACGTTTGTCAAAACTATGATAAAACCGAAAAATCAGGAAGTCCACATAGAGGTGGAAATTGACTCGCAGAGCGCGACTTACGATCGCAGTAAAGGCGAACAGATAGCGGCTAACATCGACGGACTTCCGTCAAGGTTCGAAACGGAGAACGAGAATAGAATGTTCGACAGGTAATCCATAATCTTAATCTCGGATGGAAAAGTTTCCTCCTTAGGTTGCTCTCCATGATTTAAAAATTAATTACCTTTATTCGTTAAAGCTGCCTCATGGACAAAGCTGTGCTTCAATCGTCCAGAGCGCTGCCCGATTGTTCCAATTATTCGGTAGGCGTTTTTCAAGACGGCGAGCTGCACATAACGCCTCTGAAAGGAATTATACAGATGCGGCCACAATTCAATTATTTGGATAAAATTGGGAAGGGGTCCAGGGACGAATCGAAGAATCTTGGTGAAGGTACAGTTTTCGCTTTGAGGAACCATTCCAGTGGGAAAACCCTGAAAAGTTTCTTATTTCCGTCATTATTTTTTTCTTTTCTTTTGAGTTATCATATTTTGTTAAAATTATCACATTTTATTATTTTTTCTTAAATAATTAGTCTGAATTTCTTTTTTAGTAAATAAGATTAATAATTAGTCCAAATTTTCCTTCTTTCGGACATTATGATGAGTTATGCTCTGTGCAAAAGGATATTTCAATTTTTTTTCTTTTTTAATTAGAAATAAATATTTTTGAAGTATCCAAGATGATGCTTCGATAAATTGGTGCTCAATGGTTAAAGGTCTTACTCCTCTAAAAATTGGTTTTGTTCGTGAAGAGAGGCTTGGCTTTCTTTTAGGACAATTTTTTATTCAAAAAGAAATATAAATCGGAGGTTTAAAAAGACATCGAGTTTCCACAACCTTCTAAGTATTAAAAAAGAAAAAACACGTTTTGAAAACGAATAAATAAATGAATAAATCAATGAATAAATGGAAAAAATCAAGATTTTTATAAGAAACGAATCCCTGCGGCTATTTCGACTGACATTCCGACCCGAAATATAATTTCTACAAATTTTACACCTAAACGATTCCCTATTCAATAATAAATTTTATAATGTTTGCAACAACAAAACCCCGAGCTTGTCACATTGAATTTTCCGAACAGACGGCGAGGAGGAAGACGAAGCCGCGAAGCAGGTCAATGTCACATTTGCCAGACAAAAATCCGAGTATTTGACGAAGATGCGTGAAAGATCGTTTCAAGAGCAAGCGAAGAAGAGCATGGAAGAACAGTGGATCGAAACGCGATACAGAAAAGCCAACAGTTCACAGGCAGAAGTAATGGAAAAATCAATTTAAAAAAAAAAAAACGATTATCACTCGAGTATCTTCGAAAAGTCGCATTTTTAATTCGTCCATAAATTTGCGTTATATGATAATCTCAAAATTTTCAGCTGTTGCGGTTGGACATGTTCTGTTCGTCGACGGACGAATCGGTAAACACGTTGAATTTGTCGCGCGCCGAGTATCTAAAATTATTAGCTCCACCGATGAAGGAGGAGGAATACGTCGCGGCAAACGCTTCCAATCACGGCACCTCACTGGGGTACATTAGAACCTTACCGCTTCTCGATCAGATTCGTATCCTCATGAAAGACGGTAAGATAATTACGTCAAATGAAAAATTGAAGAACGGATAAATTTATATGTGGGGTATTCCATACGAATCGAACCCCCTTTTCAGCCGATGTTTCTTTATTCTCTCGAAATTGAAAGGAGTTGAAGTATGACGAGAAATAGTGGTTGACTCCAAATCTTAGGCCTCTAGGTTTATTTCTCACTATACTTCTGTAATTGGTATTTTTACTACTTTCGAAGGTTTCGAGGCGTGGTGAGTCTTTATTTCTGAATTAAATTGATGTTGTCATGAGTGTTTTGGAACGAAATTTTCCTGTTCTTTCAGATGAAATTATGAGATCTCAGTATCAAAAATGTTTTCTTATGATTTGAGGCAAAAAAAACACAAAAAACTTCATATCTGGAAAAGAATATTTTTTTTCTTGGTCCCAATTTTTGTAATATTTCCATGATTATTCTGGAGCTACTGTATAAATTTCATGATGGAACTCTGAAATTTACGGTACCCAGAAATTTTGGAATATTATTATATATAAAGGAATATTATGAAAAATCAGAAATGCAGAAATACGGGTATTTCTGATTTTTCATAATATTCCAAAATTTCTGGGTACCGTAAATTTCTGAGTTCCATCATGAAATTTATACAGTAGCTCCAGAATAATCATGGAAATATTACAAAAAATTGAGACCAAGAAAAAAAATATTCTTTTCCAGATATGTAGATTTTGTGTTTTTTTGCCTCAAATCATAAGAAAACATTTTTGATACTGAGATCTCATAATTTCATCTGAAAGAACGGGAAAATTCCGTTCCAAAACACTCGTGACAACATCAATTTAATTCAGAAATAAAGACTCACCACGCCTCGAAACCTTCGAAAGTAGTAAAAATACAAATTACAGAAGTATAGTGAGAAATAAACCTAGAGGCCTAAGATTTGGAGTCAACCACTATTTCTCGTCATACTTCAACTCCTTTCAATTTCGAGAGAATAAAAAAACATCGGCTGAAAAGGGGGTTCAGTTCGTATGGAATACCCCATGTATAAAAAAATGTTATTTGTTATGGTGCTCGATCGAATTTCCGAATATTAGAATTATCCGACCGGGCATGAGAATAAAAAAATTTCGAAGAAGCAAACCGTCTGTGGGTGGTGATATCGATTTGTCGGATATAAATTAGGGTGGTTTGGAAAATAATTTTTTTCGCTGATTTCAATCAAAACACAGTCAAAATACAGACAGAAAAAACAAAATTATCGACGAAAGTTGCAATCGGATTGATTCGATTATAATTCGCGGAGCTGCGATTTTTTTAATGGAAACTTTACGTTCTTCCCATGTTAATCAAATGGAAAAACTTGAAAAATCTTGCGCGACCTCTAAAAATGGTCCAATCGGGTTCATCATTATCGTGAATTCTCCGGATGCCAGATACTTATTGCTACGGGCGGAAAGTGGCCGTTTCCAGCGCACTCCACCAGCGGGCGGAAAAGTTCCAAGTGTATAATCGTAATTAAAATTTACGTCAACGGTGTCAAAAATCCTTCCATTTTATTTCAGAAGAGAATACTAAATGAATTTTCCGGGAAAATAAAAAATTCCATGTTTGCTTTCCTTCTCGTTCATACAAAACCAAAAGTTGCATTTGGTCCAGTCAAGGGGGGGGGGGGGCTTCACTCCCCTGAAACCCCTTGTTTTCAACGAGGGTAGGACAAAAAGTACGGTGTGCACTACGGGCGGAAGGCGATTTCCCTTCGTGTGGCGCCACCCTCGCTTCGTTCAGGTGGCAACTTCACACTCGGCGGAATCGCTTACTTTCCGCCCTTGATACACAATGTACCATTGCAGTGAATGTGTATTTTGATTGAAATCGGAAAAAATTTTTGGTAAATGTCTGATTAAGGTCCGCACCCCCGGAGGGGGTGGGGTGGGGGTATGGGGGATTCAGGAGGCTGCCCACAAAATTTCCCCATTAAAACATTAAAAATTTGCGGCGGTCACCCCATAAAAGAAAAGTTACAGCCCCATAAAATGGGCAAGAGTATATCTGTGTCGCCGCGATTTGATGCATTTTTTTCGTATAGAACACTCCGGAATGAGAAAAAAAAACAAGAATAAAATTTTTCGATATCGCTTAGATTTCGAGATATCGAATTTTTTGTTTTTTATTTGTTTAGATTATTTGGCTATTTCGAGGATTTAGGGTTATTTGTTATTTATTTATTTTATTTGTGTTATTTCCGTGGTTGATTCAGGTTTTACGTGTTTTTCATGATAGTTATGTGAAAATTAGGTAAGATTCATCACCTATTTTTCTCCAAAAATCGCGAACTTTATGGGGGCTGTAACTTTTTTTTAACGCAGTGACCGTCGCGAAATTTTTATGGAGATGTGTTGTGGACACCCTCTTCTACAAATTTTATCCCCGTCCCACCCCCTCCAGGGGCGGGGACTTTCTCCAGACATTTACCCAAGATACTTTGCAGTGAATGTATTTTGATTGAAACCATAAAAAAAAAAATTTTTTTTCAATCCATCGATATACATTCTTGCATATTGAAACTCGTCGACCGTCGGGTGTTTTTACATTCGGAACTTCAACGCGGCTTTGCGAATAAACAAAGAATTTTTTTGTTGAATCGAAGAATAACGAATTAAAAGAAAATTAATCATATTTACAGCGAAAATATTGTCTTTTGCCCAACTCCGATCAATTTTGTCGTCGGATCACGAGCCAGTCGCAATAATAAAGTATCTGCAACAAGTCGCGGTTTTGGTACAGGGAAATTGGGTCGTAAACAGCGAGTTGATATATCCAAAGGACACGATTTCGTCGCACAGCGGTATCGCCGCGGATCTAATGTGCAGAGCGCGAGATTACATCGTGAGTATCGTGTGATCGAAGTAACATATTTTATGACACGCTGTGCGTAAAAGTGCGGTTTTACGCACCTTGTGACATAAAAATTCGTATGATACTCGTACGAAAAACGTTTTTTGGGCTCGTGTGATTGCAACACTCGCCTTCGGCTTGTTCTGCAAATTCACACTCGTCAGAAATTGTTTTTTCGTACTAGTGTCATAATGTACTAATTTACTTCGATCATTTTTATCAACGAATGAAAAACGATTTTTTCAAGACTACGAACGTTAAAAAATTCATTCTTTCCAGTTGTTATCGTTCACGGAACACGATTACATCGATCGTAGAGCGATATCGACGATAATAAAGCTCCCGCCCGAGGAGATAAAAGAAATATTCGTGAATTTGGCGCGTCACGAACCGAAGAAAGGTTGGAAATTGATAGTCCAAGCGAACAAAGATTTTACCGACAGATATCCGGAAATAGCTCAACGTCAAGAAATTTTTTGGGAAGCCAAACGCAAACATTTGCGGGAAATAATGGAAGTACAGAATCATCCGCCCCAACGTCAGAGAAGAAAATCGAATCGTGAATCCGTTGGTTCTGAGAACGAGGAGCGAAACATCGTTCGGGGACGAAAAACTCTGAGAGATTCGTCGGTTTCGGACGACAGCGCTACGGATACGGTGAAGAACAAGAAAACTGGTCGTTCCAGAAAAGCTTCGGAAACTACGTGACCAAATGTCGTAGGTGCATAATTCGAACAGAAAAAAAATATTTTGTACATTTTTTAATTGGGTTCCTTTTTTTTTTTTTTTTTTTTTTAAATTAATTTCTAATTTAAACTGCGAATAGATGTTCGTAGAGCCACCGATGACGTATGGAGAGTGATTTATAAGTCAAGGGAAGGCTGAAAAACATAACGAACTTAGTTTTACGTGTTAGGATTTTTTTTATTTAATTTTATTTCTTGTAATATTTCATAAGCATACAGCAGTATAGATTTTTTTTAAAAAATAACACGAGATTGTTCTATGCATTATATATATGTATATTTCGACGATTATTGATATAATTTATGTAACTCGTAGATGTTTATTGTCGCATAGACGAATTGAAGGATGTAAATAATCACGAGGACGTTTATATTGCAATTTTACGATTGTTTATCGATGATTCGACCTCACAGCCTTATTTTTTTTTTGTAATGGTAATAATGGCGGAAACATTTAGATCCAATTTTTTCGAGTGATCATGAAAAAGTAAGTGAATAAAAAACAACGTGTGCGCAGCAAGGACGTAGGTAGTCATACTTATCGTTGGAATTTGGGATAAAATAGTATTTCGTTTTTCAACGCAAAATTCTCTGGGAAAGATTGAAGTTTGATCTTAAATTTCGATCGGTTGGTAAGTTTTCGAACAAATCTATATTTTTGAGAACGTTGTGCCGTGATTTCTGCCATTATTGAGACTTCCGGTGTATCGATTTTTTATGAGTACATTGAACGATCTAAATGACTGCAAAACGGTACGTGTCAATTCGATATGACGTATCATTCCGTGACCACATTTGATACCTATTTTTGTGCATTTTTTTCTGGCACATTTGCGCAAACTATGGAAAACTTCAACCCCATAAAGCTGGAATATATCACCATTTAATCGGGTAGAATCATTAATACAATTTTTTATTCAAGGAGCACGTTTTGTTTCGACAATAATGAATTAATGATGGTAGCGCATTCGAAATTCGGACGGCCGATGGCTGTTTCGAAATTGCCAGGCTGCACGCACGTCGTTTCTGAATACGATTTATTTTGTCGCGGTCACAGTGGCCTTAGAACCACCAATGTCCGGCTGGTCGTGAAACAACGAGTGCTTTCGTTCAAAGTATTTTGTCCAATTCGAAAACCGTTAGCGGTGTTATGTTTTACCACACTGTAGATTTATCTTTGTGCAAGTTATTTAAATTTCCTAGCATATCGAAACGAACTATGGAAAAATTCAATATTCACACGCTGGCATACATTAACACTGGATTGCACAGAATCGTCGATAATATTTATGAAGTAAAAATGAAAAATCTTATTGCAATTAAACTACGGTCGTTCCGCGATCTTTTTCAAATTACGGTCGTTTCTGAGGTCGATTTTATTGTTAAGCGAACAGTTGTCTTCGCGCTGCTATTCGGTTTTATCGATTCAATTTGCCAGCTTAATCGTTGGAGCTTACGCAGTATATTATTCAAGGTGATGATATTTTCAAGTTTATTACCGTTGCATCAAAAATTTCTATCTGCAGCCAGCGATTCCAACTAACGATAAAGCCTCGGCTCGTTTTTTAGTGCACTTTCACGATCTACGAAAATCCAACGTTACACACAACACCTAATGAAACTCGGTGAAGTCGATGTGCGCCGCTTGCAAAGATTACCGTCAAACTTCATTATCGGATATGCGCGTTACGATTGTTTCAATCTCGATTCTGTATCGATGATTTTACAGCAGCCATGGATGCGCCGTTGATGCTCAGTGAATTATAATTTCCGCGATGAAAACTATCGTCGCTAACGTGTAACCGACGATCAATATCGTTAACAACTGGTAGCACAGAGTTTTCACGTTTTCTTCCGCATCGGTATGCCGATCCTTATTTTTGTCCTTCTGGGCTGTCACGCGATCTTGATAATGTCGTGTTATAATTCCCGAAACGTCTAGGTCCCTGATGACATTGTTTATTTGTGTACGATAAGGCGATCCTTCAGCGAGAGGAAACGACAGGACATCGCTCCATAAACACGGGCCGACTATTTTTGCTTGTGTCAGAGCGTACGCCTCTCGGCAGAACCTTATCAACCGTTCAGCCTCGTTTTTTATCATGAGGCACGTGACATTTTTGTGCTTAGCAAGATAGAGGATGCATCGGGGAGTCCTTCCTATGACGACTTTCTTCTTTATGCCGGCCAATAATGGAGTATCAGGGCCGAACGTTTTATCGTATAACTCGGGAGTGATCATCGGCACGAGTCCCGAATTATCAAGATCTTCGAAGGTGTTGAATTTCTTTTCGACTTTTGTTTCTAGACTGATGCCCGTGATAGCCGTGTAGATGTTGGCGGAGTATAAAGCCGATACGAACAGCAAACAAGCAAACAAAACGCGTTCGGTGAGTTTTCGAGGCTGGTGAGTCGCTGAGATACCGAACAGCACCTGAACTAGGCCGAAGACCCTCCAGGAAGGACTTTGGAATCTGAGTTTGCGGCTCGCGA
This sequence comes from Sussaba pulchella, assembly GCA_963971145.1. Lineage (NCBI taxonomy): Eukaryota > Metazoa > Arthropoda > Insecta > Hymenoptera > Ichneumonidae > Sussaba > Sussaba pulchella. The sequence continues at coordinate 2,453,567 of OZ020175.1, read as the reverse complement.
TCCAAACGACCACGACAATGGCGAAACTCAGGGCGTACGCTATGAAGAAATCCGGGCGGAAAGATACCTTCGCTTCGTATACGATTGGTACTACCGGACATAATTCTTGAAGCCTGATCGTGCTGGTTCGCAACGTTCTGCGATCGGAGGAGTGAGATGCCTGAGGCAAAAGGAAACCCAGCATATCGACTTTACCAGTTCGGAGTATATTGTCGAGGCAGATGGTATAAGTCTCGTTGCAGTTTTTCATCAACGAATCGAGGTTTACGTAATCGATGGAAAAATTGAGCCGGTTTCCAATGATGTGTATGAGTTCGATGTTTTTCCCTTTAGCGATAATGTTCTCCGTACCCGTTCCCCCCGCCATGATCGTGTAGGGTGGAACGTGGCTTACCCCAATTTTCAGACGTTGACCTTGCATGTCTTTGACTTTGTTGGGAAACCATTCGGTACTGCGAGTCCACTTGGTCCTGGTGTATTCGCTCTTGAAGGGATTCAACTGATGAATAATCGGCCCGTCATCTGCACCAGCAAGCTCCTTCGTCGGCTTTGGTACATCGACGATCTCAACGATCGTAAAGTCCAGCAGCTGCTTGCTCCAAGCGTGATACAAAATTTCCTCGCGATCGTCGATTATCACGCGAGAATGCAGCACGAGCAGAATTCGTGGTCGAGGTTTGTAAGCCGCGATTTTCCGGACCGTATCGATCATCTTCTCCGACGATCGAATCAATGGCTCGTGCGATGAGTACACGAGGACGAAGAACATCGTCGACGTATCCGCCACCGCACGGCTCACGATATCTTTATACAATTCCGTCGGAGCACCGACGTCTATTTGAAACGTCGCACAGCTTACACCGATTCTGAAAAATAATTCGTCGACGACCGGATTCACCGTCGAAGAGCGCTCGGAATCCGTGATTGCCGTTACTCGATTTGTTTTTACATCATTTTTTATGTATCTGATCAAACTGTCCATCCAAATCGCGGAGCCCGCGAAAACTTCGAAGCGTCCGCTGGAGCATAGGACAGCAAAAATTGTCCAGAGAAGCTTCATGATGTCTACGGGACAGCCGCTGCTGTCGAACTGAACGTCGCTTGCGCGTATAGGCTTCCGGATACTTGGGGATATGCATTTTTAAAGCAACTCGGACTGCTTTCCGTCGTTTATCAAACCAACATCAGTTACTCACTGTGGTGAGCGCGGGAAACACCGCGTGCGAAGTTCTCCAACAATTTTCACAATTATTTCCCTGTATTTCACCATCAGTACATCTTTTTACTACTCGTCCGGGTGAAGACAATCGATAGGGTATATTCTGTGCTTGACGTCAGTTTCTGTTACCCATGTTTCAAACATTCACGCCTGTATTTTATACACTTAAATTCGAATTCAAACATACAATTTATTTCGTTTGATTATCTTTTTGACGTAGAAAATCATACGTAAACCAAGGTTGGTGTAACCAAGCGTAACCTCTTGTGAATGTTATCGCGATGGCCTACAAATCTGTGTAACATTGATCTTCTCGATCTGACGTATTTACGCGACATATTTTTTTTTGTTTTCTTTGAATATAATTTCCGAACACTCATTCAATGTCTGAATCTCCCGCATCTGCGATTTCCCAATCCCAAGCTCACTGTCCTTCGCAATTTTTTTCTCGATCCTGCGCATGATGTCGTTCCACTTTTCCATTGTCCATTTCAACAGCTTTGATGCGAGGGAGTTTCGGGGACTCATTTCCGTTATGTGAATTTTTATTCTGTTTATTTTCGTCATTTCGAGATTTTCAGACTCAGTTTCTTCTCTATGTCAGCTAAGGATTCATTATCTTGGGCATTCTTATTGAGAAACAGAATTCTCAAGAATTAAAAAACGAAAAACGGTTGGAATATAAAATTCGGAACATATACTTACTTCACCGATCCTTTATCGTGTTTTGATGAGGTAACATAATTTTTCTGATCATTTTTGTCAACGAATGAAGAACGGTTTTCCACGGCTATGATCGTTGACATTCATCATTCCAGTTTTCATCGTCTATGGACCCCGAGTTCATTGTTTGTAGTGCGATATCGACGATAATAAAGCTACCGCCCGAGGAGATATGAAAAAATATTCGTGAATTTGACTCATCCGCCATATATCTGGGAATAGCTCAACGTTAGGAAATATTTAGGACAGTAAAACGCAAGCATTTGCGCGAAGTTATGGAAGTCCATAATCAGCCGCCTCAACGTCTGAGAAGAAAATCGAATGGTGAATCCGCTGGTTCTGAGAACGAAGAGCGAAACATCGGTCGGGGGCGAAAAACTCTGAGCGATTTGTCGGTTTTGGGCCGATAGCGTGACAGATACGGTGAAGAACGAAAAAACGAGTCATTCCAGAAAAGCTTTTGAAACGAAGGGACCTAATCAATCAAAAAGTTTTTTTTCTTTGCTTTGTTTTTTATTTCTCATCCGAGATGTGGCCGACCGATGATATATGGGGAATAATTTATAAATCAAGCTGAGGCTCTAAAACATAACGAGCTTAGTCGAATTTGTTAGACTTTCGTGTTTAAATTTTATTTCTTGTAATATTTCAGAAGCATACAGTGGTGCAGATTTATTTAAACGACACTTGATTATCCTATTCGGTACATATATGTGAATATCGACAATTATTATTATTATTATTATTATTTTTATAACGTGTACACGATCATTATTGCATAGAGAAATTGAAGAATATAAATAATTACGCGAACATCTATATTGAAATTTTACGATTATTCATTATTTATTCGACCTCATGGCCTAATTTTTCTTGTAATGGTAAAAAAAAAGAAACATTTACACCTGATTTTTTTAAAACCACGGCAAATACAAAATAATGTTTAAAAAATGCAATCACGAGCACGCTTGGAGGTAATGATACTTATCGACAGAATCTGAAATGAAAAAGTGTTTCGTTTTTCAACGCAAAATCCTCTGGGAATGGTTAAAGCTTAATCTAAAATTCCAATCAGTTCGTAAGTTTCCAAACAATCTATATTTTTGGGAATGTTGTGCTGTATTTTCCGCCATTATCGAGACTGCCGCTGTATCGATTTTTTCATGAGTACATTGAACGATCTTAATGACTGCTAAACGGTTGGTGTCAATTTCATAGCGGCGTTAGAACGAGAATGAAAGAAAGGCCAATTCTTTCTCTCTGTTCATTCTTGAGTCGGGGCTTCCGTGCGTTACATCAGAGAGGTGGGAAACTATAGATAATAGTATACAATAACTTATCATTCCGTGACCACACTTGATACCTATTTTTGTGCATTTTTTCCTAGCACACCTGCACAAACTATGGAAAACTTCAACACCCTAAAGCTGGAATTTCACCATTGGAACCACTGGAATCACCATTGAATCCGGTAGAATAATAAATACAATTTTTCATTCAAGGAGCACATTTTGTTTCGACAATAATGAATTAATGATGGTATCGCATTTGAAATTCGAACGGCCGATGGTTATTTCGGAATTGTAAGGCTGCATTTCAGTCGTTCCTGAGCTCGGTTTTTTTTTCTACATAAACCTTTATGCTGCTACGCATTGCAATTTGCTTTTGTCGATCCATTCTGACACGGTAGTCGTTGAAGTTTACCCAGACAAATACTCACGTTTATTACACTCCCACTCAGTTATCGACGTTGCCACAATTGCATTCTGCAATCATGTCTGACAATTCGTAATGCTATATCCCTGCCAAACAAACTATTCGTATTAGCAGTCAACAATTCTACCCGAACATTAATATACACTAGCGGAAAAGTGTTACTTGTGTATCACCCCGAACGTCATGGGAATCATGCCATCAATGCTGCGTATTTCGGTGGCCTTGAAATATCCAACGATCCGCATGAGTTAGTTTTATAGTGCAATCAAACAATCCACAAAAATTCAGCGTTACACTCAATGTTTCGATATTGCATTAATAATTGTACGGTAACCCAATGCATAAACTTTTGATATTTTGAAGGGCTCAAGAGGTAAATGTGGCTTGAGCGTCGGTTTCCGGATACTATCGCGCGCACATATCTCAAATTGCTTGGAGGATTGGAACTTCCAACGTAAAACTACTGGATGCGTTTATCTATCGACCAATCTACACTACGAATACTCGGTTATTTGTGGTAACGTTTGAAACGCGGTCGTCCATCGTTAAAAGTCACAACAACAAACCTATGATATTACTGCCACGTCTGCGCTAGACCTATTTTTTTTAACGATTTTCAGTCATTGATTTTCGCACGACATCCACGATCCTTCGTGGGTCGCACTTCCTCAATCGCTCAAACGATCTACGCAATTTCATTCTCTTCAGACAACGACATCGCAATAAACAATAAACGGAAATCTCAACAATAAAACTAAATATAGATAACGTATAACCAGCAATCAAGATCACATGGAGCTGTCGCAGAAGTGACTTCGTGTTCTGTCGTTGATTTAGTCCAGAATTGTCGTCCGGATCGTGCCAAACTCTTTGAATTTTTTCCTGGTAACACTTTTCCAAAACTCCGGTGTCTCTGAGTCTCACGATAACGTCGTTGATTCGCGAACGATAAGGAGACGCCGAGCTCAAAAGAAATCCCGTTGCGTCCGACCAGAAGCACGGTTCCGTAAATTTCAACTTCGGAGGACCAAATCGCGTGCTGTTTCTGATCGCCATTGAAATTTCGTCACGCAGCAAAATGCAAACCGTGTCCTTTCTCGCAGCAGCGGCGTTCGAGCAATCCGGCAAAAGACTTCCTTTCAGCGTAACAACTTTCTTCTTCAATTTTTTCAACGCGACGTCGTTGTTGCCCAAAGTTTTGTTGAACAAATAGAGATTGATCATAGGCGTGAGACCGGAATTATCGAGATCGCCGATAGACTTGAATTCCATTTGTGCGTCAGTTTCCAAACTTATGCTCGTGAGAGCGCTGTAAATGTTTGAAGAAGAAATTGCGCTGACGAGCAAGAGACAACCGAAGAGCTGGCGTTCCGACCATTTTCGTGGTTGACTGACAACGCTGGCACCCAGCATCACTCGAGTTATGTTGAATGGATACCAAAATTGTTTTGAAAATCTGGCGATACGGGTGAAGATGAAAAATACGGCGATGATGCTGATGTATACGAAGTAGGCCGTGAAGAAACCCAGGGAAATTGGGATTTCTGCCTTGGGAAGAATCGGCATGAGGGTGCAAAGACTGTCAAGACGAATCGTCGTCGTTCTCGAACCTCGAACGTTCACTGATAAATCGTAATGCGGCGATAGATAAGCCATGATGTCGATCTTACCGGACGCCATTAGTTTGTTGATACCGCTTGGACTGTCGTCGGCCCTGATTTCTTTGAAAAACCTCATACGTTGTTGATATTCCACCGTAAAATTTAATTTCTTTGCAATGATGTTCAAGAGATCGATGTTGGCTCCTCCGACTTTCATGGGTTTTCCAGATGCGTCAAAAGTGGTCAAGGAAAATGGCGGTCGGTTGAGCACCGATACTTTCAACGGGTGACCCGACATATCGAGCACTTTGTCCGGAAACCAATCAAACTTCGGAGTCCACTTTGTTTTCGTATAACGTTTTTTAAATTTATTCAACCGATGCACGACCGGCTGGACAGCATCGCGATCGGCGCGCAACGCATTATCGGATTTCGGTGTCTCGACAAACTCGATTATCGTGAAATCAAATAATTTACGGACCCAACCGTACTCCAAGATTTTTTTCAGGCTTCTGCTCGAATTCCCATTATTACGAACAATCACGAGTAAGTATTGCGACTCCGATTTCGATGACGAAAATTTTAACATTGCATCGATCGTTTGTTTCGGTGATGGATTATCGTCGAATTCCACGCCGGAGTGATGAATAAAAATGAAAAATCCCGTCGACAGATTTAATAACGTTTTGTCGTTTGCTTCAGATTTTTCATGGGTTTCTTCAAATTTGTTCCAATCGTCGATGTTTACCCGCACACTCGCGAATTTTTGTCCAATTTTCAGGAACAGATTTTCAACGATCGGGCTAATCGTCGCGAATTGATTTTTTTTCAAATTTGTTATGAATGTAATTTTGTGAGCGCGACTTTTTGTTTCTATGTGGTTGATCAAACTGTCGATCCAGTTTTGCGGTTTTCCAGGTGGCTCGAATTTTGCGGCGAGCGTCCCTTGGAAACAACCCCGAATCGCCAGTATCCAAAATAACTGAACAACGTTCATAGCGATGAGCGTTCGACGACGGTTTCTTCGCGAATGAACGCCGCATCGCTGCGTTTCTCAACGAATAGCGGACCCGCGATCTTCCAGTCACTCAAGCTTATTGCTGTTCTACGCGTTAGCCTTAGAACCACCAATTTCCGGCTGGTCGTAAAAGATAGACGAGTGCTTTTGTTCAAAGTACTTTGCGCAATTCGATCGAATCCCATTATCGATGTTATGTTTCACCACACTTCAGACTGATCTTCGTGCGAGTTATTGATATTTCCTGGCGCATCTATGCGAAGTATGAAAAACTTCAATATTCACAAGCTGGAATATATTACCACTGGATTCCACAGAATCGTCAATAGTATTTTTTATTCAAGAAGAAGTGTTTTTGAGACAATCATGGCTAAAGAGTCTTATTGCATTTGACCTCCGGTCGTTCTGCGATATATTCTAAATTACGGACGTTCCTTAGTTCGATTTTTTTGCTATGCGAGCAGTTACGTTCACGCTACTGTTTGGTTGTATTGATCTGATCTGCCAAAGTGAATGTTGAAAGTTACGCAGAAAATCACTCAAGGTGATTGTATTTTCAAGTTTATTACCGTTGTATTCGGTTATCGACGTTGCTAGAATTGGATGTTGCAATTATGTCGAACAATGCGTAATGCTATTTTTCTGCAAGACAGAATATTTATATCTGCGATTCCAGCTAACCATAAGCCTCGGCTCGTTTTTTAGTGCCCTCTCACGATCCACGAAAATCCAACGTTACATCCGAAACCTACTGAAACCCGGTGAAATCGGTGTGCCCCTCTTGCAACGATTGCCTACAAACTTCATTATCCGATATGCGCGTTACGATTGTTTTAATCTCGATTCCGTATCGATGATTTCGCAGCAGCCATGAACGCGCCGTTGATGCTCAGTGAATTATAATTTCCGCGATAAAAACTATCGTCGCTAACGTGTAACCGACGATCAAGATGGTTAATAACTGGTAACACAAAGTTTTCGCGTTTTGTTTCGCATCGGTAAGCGGATCCCTACCTTCGTCCTTATGGTCCGTCGCGGGACCTTCATAAAGTCGTGTTATGATTCCCAAATCGTGTAAGTCCCCGATGACATCGTTTATTTGTGAACGATAAGGCGATCCTTCAGCGAGAAGAAACGACACGCTATCGCTCCAAAAACACGGGTCAACTACTTTCGCTTGTGTCGAAAGGTGTTGTGGCCCTCGGTACAACTTTATCACCAGTTCAGTCTCGTCTTTCATCATGAGGCACGTGACATTTTTGTGCTCAACAAGGTAGCGCATGCATCGACCAGGGCTTTCTATGACGACTTTGTTCTTTATGTCGGCCAATAATGGAGTATCATGGCCGAACGTTTTTTCGTATAACTCGGGACTGATCATCGGCACGAGTCCCGAATTATCAAGATCTTCGAAGATGTTGAATTTCTTTTCGACTTTTGTTTCTAGACTGATGCCCGTGATAGCCGTGTAGATGTTGGCGGAGTATAAGGCTGATACGAACAGCAAACAAGCGAACAAAACGCGTTCGGTGAGTTTTCGAGGCTGGTGAGTCGCTGAGATACCGAACAGCACCTGAACTAGGCCGAAGACCCTCCAGGAAGGACTTTGGAATCTGAGTTTGCGGCTCGCGATCCAAACGACCACGACAATGGCGAAACTCAGGGCGTACGCTATGAAAAAATCCGGGCGGAAAGATACCTTCGCTTCGTATACGATTGGTACTACCGGACATAATTCTTGAAGCCTGATCGTGCTGGTCTGCAACGTTCTGCGATCGGAGGAGTGAGGAACGTGGGGCGAAAGGAAACCCAGCATATCGACTTCACCAGTTCGGAGTATTTTGTCCAGGCAGGTGGTATAAGTCTCGTTGCAGTTTTTCATCAACGAATCGAGGTTTACGTATGGACGTATGGAAAAATTGAGCCGCTGTCCAATAATCCGTATGAGTTCGATGTTTTTCCCTCCAGCGATAATGTTCTCCGTACCCGTTCCCGATGCCATGATCGTGTAGGGTGGAACGTGGCTTACCCCAATTTTCAGACGTTGACCTTGCATGTCTTTGACTTTGTTGGGAAACCATTCGGTACTGCGAGTCCACTTGGTCCTGGTGTATTCGCTCTTGAAGGGATTCAACTGATGAATAATCGGCCCGTCATCTGCACCAGCAAGCTCGTTCGTCGGCGTTGGTGCATCGACGATCTCAACGATCGTAAAGTCCAACAGCTGCTTGCTCCAAGCGTGATACAAAAATTCCTCGCGATTTTCGTTCATCAAGCGAGAATGAAGCACGAGCAGAATTCGTGGACGGGGTTTGTAAGCCGCGATTTCCCGGACCGTATCGATCATCTTCTCCGACGATCGAATGTCCAATGGCTCGTGAGACGCGTACACGAGGACGAAGAACATCCCCGACGTATCCGTCACCGCACGGCTCACGATATTTTTGTACAAGTCCGTCGGGCCACCGACGTCTATTTGAAACGTCGAACAGCTTACACCGATTCTGAACAATAATTCGTCAACGACCGGATTCACCGTCGAAGAGTACTCGGAATCCGTGATTGCCGTTACTCGATTTGTTTTTACATCATTTTTGATGTATTTGATCAAACTGTCCATCCAAATCGCGGAGTCCGCAAAAACTTTGAAGCGTTCGGCCGAGCATAGGACGGCAAAAATTGTCCAGAGAAGCTTCATGATGCCCACTGGACAGCCGCTGCTGTGGAACTGAACTTTGTTCGAGCGTCGATATCCGCGCACGCATTCTTAAGGTTACTCGAAGGGACTGCCTCTATCCGTTTATTTTCAAATAATTATTCCCCCAGGGATGTTGAATCAATAGCATGTTCCATCCTGTAGCACCACTACTCCACCAACTGTAGTGAGCGTTCGGAACACGGCGTGCGAAGTGTTCTAATATTCTTACGACTGTTTACACTGCACTTTACTTTCAGAGTATTCTCGTACTTCTTTTCTAGGCAAGCACAATCGATATTCTCCACAGAGTTCCACATTATTTTCTGTGACCTATATTCCGAATAGTCGAAGCTGTACTACGCTGAATTATATTTGAATCAAAACGGACAGGTGATCCGTTTGATTATCATTTTGGTGGATAAAATCATATATGCACCAATATTTTAACGTAACTTCTTGTGAAAATTATTAGAAATTCGTACAAACCTGTGTTTTATTAATCTTACACACTTTACATAATTACGTGACATACTTCTTTGTAATTTCCTTTAAATATGATTTTCCAACACTCGCTCAAGGCCTAAATCTCTCGCAATTAAAATTCTCCAGACGATCTTTCACTTTGCTTCGCAATTTTTTCTCGATCATGCGCACGATGTCGTCGTTCCACTTTTCCATTATCCAATCCAGAAGTTTCGACACGAGGGTGTTTAGAGGGCTAACCCCCGTTATGTGAATTTTCATTTTTCCTATTTTCGTGACTTCGAGATTTTCCAACTCCATTCGACACGGTACTTGTGTGTAATCCACCGCCACTTTCGCCTCCAGTTCCATGCCATCGATGTCCGCAGACACGTTGCCCTTAACCTTGATTATTCCATACTTAAGCTGAAAAAGCATTTTTTTCGTTAGTTTTTTTCTGTTAAAAAACAGAGAACTGCACAATAGAACGTTTCATGAATTACATCACTTTATCGATGCTTTCACCATATTTCGTCTCGAAAAATTGCTAATTCTAATAGAAAATAACCAAAAAAAAATTTTTTTTCGTTCCAAGGATGCAGAAAATTTCAAATGCAGTCTGACGAAAGTTTCTAAAGTTCTAATAAAATCATATCGATCTTTCCATCGATCTTTGTTATTTGTTTTGTTTTTATCAACGTCTACTTTATTTTTAATCGTAAGTATACTTCACGACACAAGTAGTTCCTCTCTATAAAGCTTCATTCATTGATACTACATTGATGGAAAAAAATTGCTCACCTTATAACGGTCGTAATTGAGATTCAAGACTTGTAATCCAAACCCACATGAAGCCACGAATTTCAAACCATCGTGCGAGAGGGTTGCATCGGTTATTCTTTGAATGGTTGTCAAGTCACTGCAAAAAAATTATTATTTATTTTTCAACATATGGATACACGTTCATCCAAGCTTGCCAGATCGTATTTAAGATGTTCCGGTTTTGGCCTTTCTCACCGCAACGTTCCATTCGCAGCGTTGAATCGTCCGTTGGTTTTGAAGATTCCAGAACCCGTGGAAAATGGTTTATTTATATCCGCAACATTGATCGTACCTTCGTTCTTCTCTCTCAGCTTTTCAATTATTTCCCGGAGTGCAATATCCACGAGTTTATTTATGGCATTCTGAAATATGATCAGACTGTAAATGGCTATGAGAAAAGGCCATATCGATGGCTCGATGCCGATTAAAATTTTTAGCAAGTATTCGGTGTCGTTGTAAAACAATAATAAAAATTATTTATTATTATTGTTATATCGTAGAAATTATTAGATCTTTTTACGATAATTAATCATAGTCATTTGTTTGAGAAAGTATTTAAAATGTAAGAATAATTACTATAAGATGTTACAATCCATTATTATGCAACAATTTATCGAAATTATTTACAGTTATTGCAGAAATAAATTATTCAATCGTTTTGCGATAATAAATCATGGTAATTTGTTTAAAAAATCATTCAAAACATCAACATTGTTATTACTAAATATTTGAATCGGTTTTGAACAATAAATATCAATATCATTGTTTCAAAATCGTAAAAATTATTGCATCTTCTTCTGATAATTAATCTTAATTATCAGTTTCAAACGGTATCTAAAATAGTTTTTTATATTTTTCTTTCTTACTCGCTGCGAAATAATTCACTTCAATCGCTCCGTGGCGCAATTTAAATTCGTTAGCAGCAGAAGTCCGCATTATTACTACTAAACGTTTAAATCGATTTTTAAACAATAATTGTCAATGTCATCTATCTATTGTTTCTAATCTAGATATTGTTTCAAAATCGTAAAAATTATTCAATCTCTTTCCGATAATTAATCTTAGATATTAGTTTGAAAAGGTTTCTGGAATACATTTTTGTATTTTCATTTTTTTTCTTACTCGCTGCGAAATAATTCACCTGAAACGCTCCGTGGCTCAATTTAAATTCGTTAGCGTCGGAAGCGTCGTTTCGGGGAGGATTCGCTGAGACCGCGAGAGGATCCGCATAAACTGACAACAAACCCGATCCGTTCTGGCTCGGAGATGACAGCACGTTGTGAGTTTTCGTACGTCCGATTCTCGGACAAAGTTCCAGCTCCGTGCAGGACTCGGCAAGACGACGTATTTCATTCGAGATCCTCGCGTGCACGGTTGCTCTGCAATAATCGACAAAGTCACACAGGGGATGACAGGTCACCCGAAGTAAAATCGTTACGAATCTCGACAGCTCGGTAAGTTTGAAAAAATTCAATTATCCGAGATTTGCGTTCATCGGCTGGCTGGTGAATGATATTTAAGTATCGCAATTGATTATGGAATTAAAATTTGTACCTGTCTGCATCGATTGGCAATAGAACGAGGCGACAATCGTGGACCATAAAGTCATTGGAATCTTGCTGAAAAATATACATTTTTTATTATTTTAGACTTCGACCATGTTGATATGTATTTAAATTATAATATTTTTTATTAACTAGATTATTTGAGGATATTGTGTATACTCTGTATATTCATTTCGAATAATAATGCCTTTGAATATGAATATATTTAATTATATATTATTATGGTATATGTTTATATATATTGTTTCTTTGCATATCATAATATATTCATAATATCATGGATGTAATATTAATTTTTGAAAATAAATATTCGTGTTATCAGATACGCAGATGTTACAATTAGATTGGTATATAAAATTTCTATTTCCGAGTCTTGTATTAAGCACTCAACTCGGTATTAAGCAAAATGAGAAAAAAAAAACAATGACAAAGTATAAAGATAATATTGAAAAGACAATTATGAGAACAGACTTGAGGAGCTGAATGTCACCCCCATGTTACCCTCCGTTAATCAATAATAATTAAATTCTTTGATAAAGTTAATTGATTATCCAAGTTCCAGCGTGAGACGAAGAGATTGTTTGCTTTGAAAGTTTTGTACGAGATATTAATCATCGATCATGCTCAATTATTACGCACCTGGATTACTCGCTCAGCTATTCCTGAGATTCGGTCAACGTAGACCTGGGAAATTCGTTCGGGCTCGGTTCGCACATGCCAATCCAAATTTTCGATAACCACATAACCTGTCGAAAGGAAATCGATTAATCCCTACAGCACACGCCCATTTTTTCGATCAAACACTGCACACATCATCGATTTGACACCGCACAAACTTCGATCGTCCGCCATTTTGAATGGACCCGTGCGATCGGCTTGAAAAAATTCTCAAATATACTTTAAACATTGTTGAATCGATTGATATCAATGAAGAGTGCGATTAAAATTATTTACATGTATTAAAAAATTCATCACATTTTTTTTCAATTCAAAAAAGTTTGTTGACAAGAATTGACAGAATCCGAATGCCACTGTGTGTGGTGTAAGGATTAAAATGATATCTGATAATTTATTGATAACAAGAAGGACGAATTTAACGTAAGAATTCGGGTTTCATAGGTTTGCCCACCTTTGAAAGCGACAGCGACGTCGTTCGCTCGAACGTTGACCGAATTTATTCCTGGATAAGATATCACCGACAGACCATCTTTCTCAACGCGAACGGTCAATTCCGTTTGATACAAGTGGGCTCTCTCGTGTTTCGAAATTTCGACGGTGAAATTTTCTGGTATACTGCAATCTACAATGAAATTATTTGATATTCTTAATTAATTATATAAAGATGGGAAAGTGATTAATTATACAAAAATATTAAAATAATCAATTGTGAAAAGATATAAAAATAATTAAGTACGAAAATAATTAGTAATAAGGATATATAAAATTAATTATGTGTAACGAAGAGTTCTTGAATCTAGTGATTGGATCATGCTTACTGAGAATATTATCAGCGAAGGTTATCGTCGGAAATACGAGAATGCAAACTGCGATAAGCAGCAACCGGCGACGTCCAGCCATTTTTCCTAAGCACACCTACGAGCTGGAACAAATAATCAGAAATTATTCTAAATCATTCCGAATCTCATTCAGGGCGAAACAATCCATAAATAAATATATTCTATATTTACATGAGTATTACATCCATTATTTTATTTTTTTATTTATATTTTCGTCGTTCTATTCTTAATCCTATTGATATTCAGAATTATTATAGAAATAATAATAATAAGTATTGTTATTGTTACATTTATATTTATTCAAACGCGGATCATTCGATTTTTCTAAATCGGTCAATTACCGACAAATCTAATGAGATGTTAACGAGGGTTTTCATGCAAGAACCAACTCCGTCTCGTTAACGACGACACATCGAATCGTAAAATCTTCACGCGGGTGAAAATAAATTTAAAAGAATATTTTATTAAACGATATAAAAACTCTGTATTCGTCGTCCATGTGCGCGTAAATCACAAAAAAATCCCGACTATTACCCCGTAACCTTCGCAAGCGACGATTCTACGATTTTTTCTTTTCTTTTTTATTTTCCCGGGGTTTCCATTGAATTTTTTTACATATTATCGCTTCGTTGAAGATCACGGTTGCAGCTCAGCGTGTTGATCGCTCTGTCGCATCGTGAATCCGTTGGAAATTAAATTCACGCTGTTCCAGTCGTATTTAATTAGAACGTGCAGTGAGATTGGCGGCAGGGAAGTGAGGGGGGGGGGGGGGGGGGAATTCCCGCGCGTAAGCGATTTTCAAGGAATAAATACAAGAACATTATTTGTGAAAAGCGAACCAATTATGAGAGATAGATTCCAATTAAATTCATTTGCATCGTACATCGCTTTACATTTCGCTTAATTCATTGGGAAAACGAAGATCAAATGCAATCAAGCAATGCATGTCGGGATAATTTTTATATTGGACCCCGTAATGGGTTTCGGACTTTCTGATAAAATATTTTATCCTCGTCCAGCCACCGCTCCAATAAAAAAAATGTTTAAAGTAAAAATAATTCTTGTTTCGGAAATACTGCAAATTTTAGAGGTCAAGTTTATTTTCATTTGGTTAATTTTTGTGGCTTGTGGAAGAAGCTCAGGGATGGTGACAGGAATTATCGTTGCGAGTTTGATGTCGGTCCGTTTAAAATGTGCCAAAACGGTTGGAAATCATATTTGGAGGAAATGTCTTCATGTATGTATGTATAATAGAGTGTGTTGAAAAAGGGAATGTTTTTTTGATTCTTCTGGAAGATCCTACATTTGGAGTAGAGACTATCAGGAGACGTTTGTCCAAATTGGAACTCAATCGGACAATATCAAGATGTTGCGTTTTTGTGCATACGATTTTGCCTTTGATTAACACGTAAACATCGTTTTTCAGTCGCAATTAACTTTTCATGTAAGCAAAAAAATTTAGGGACGGTAAGTAAGTGCAATCCATTCTAGTAAGATTACTTTGAATGGGAATATTTTTAGTTCCACAATTAAAAAAAAAATGGAAGTATTTTCGTAAGTTTTCAATGATTTTTGTTTCTACTCAAAAAAAGGTTGACTTTTTATTATTGTGTATATGTGTGTGTTCGTATGTGTGTGTAACGACCTTTCGAAATTTTCAACGTCTATAACTCAAAAATAGTTCGAGCTACATACATCGCTCAAATTTCACACCCATCTTAAGCTCCATCATTTCTGCGTCATCTGTAATTTTCGTAATAATTGGGGCAGTCGTTGAGATTTCACAGCGTTTTGAAATTTCCAAAAAACTTCGATCATCGTTCTAGAGTCCGCATATTTTCATTTATCGGTCTAAATAGTTTTTGTCTAGGTGTCAATCAAATTTACGTCGAATCCATCGAGAAGTTCAGATTTTATAGGAATTTGAATTTCTCGAAAAATGTACGTTTCGTTCTGCCTTATGTCGGCTTCTACCGATTGAACTCGAACTTGTTACAGGTGTTAAGCATCATTAAGCCATACCACGTATAAAACTGAGTGAAGATTACTCAAAGGGATCGACTTTTAGATGACGAACAAGCTGCGAGTTGAAACCTGCAAACTGCTTCCTCCGAATTTGAGGAAATGCACGAAATCGTCCACGACGAAGCCCGAGTAAATACAAATCCTCATCGAGAAGTTCGAATTTGTATTTTGAATTTGAAGGAAGCAGGTTCCAAGTTCAAACTTGTTTTAGGAATCGTGTCACAGTTTTTGTTTCCCAACCCATTCAAACTTTCAGAAATCATAAATTATGAATTAAACGAAAATTATTAATTTTCATCGATCATATCAAAGTAAATTAAATTAACTATTTCAAAAATCATTCAGACTCAGAAAAACATGACAATCATCTATCCTGCAACCCAATTGTATATTAGGTCCGAAACGATTTAAATAAAAGAAATTATAAGGTATCAATCTAATTACATCAATTATTTTTTATCGATTCTATTAAAACTAATTATATGACGTTCCTCAACAATCATTTAGACTAAAAAAAACATATCACAAATCCTAAAATCCGATACTAAAATAATTTTTTTTCAAAATTTCTGGCCCCAATCAGTACGTACAAAAAGTATCGGATCCACATCAAAATTCTCTCCGCTCCGACTAACTATGCAAACCTCACGGAAACAACGGCAATCTCATTGTTCAAAGTAACGCATCAAACAACGGCTAATCGCAGCACAAGCCCCGACAGCCTTGAACTCATTAATATCGAAAAATATAAATAAATAAATAAATAAATATACAACAATGATGATCCGTTATCTCGAAATACGACAAAACATGTGTGACAACGAGTGTTCTTGACCTTGTTAATGGTGTTAAACCGTTTCGAATTGGCATTGAATGACAAATGAGGAAAACATACCGAAGCGTGCTTGTTTATCGAGCACGTATCCAGCAACAGCAGCAGCAGCAGCAGCAGCAGCAGTTATTCCTCGTTGGTCCGGCAAGTAGATACGGCCCCCGATCAGACGTATGCGGTTCGACACCACTGGCAACACTGGGATTCCGCAAGACGCTCGACGATTGATCTACCTCGAGGCTGTACGAGACTCAAAAACGTTTCGTCGCTGCTCTACTCCACGTCCGGGCTGAGTCAACGTCGCCTCAGGCAATTGAACGACGAACGACCGAGAAAATCAACTCAACACAGCTGACTACTATTTTTTTTTTTTTTTTTTGCATTCACCCGATAACATCTGTGTTTACAAACGACTTCGTCATCTCAAACGTGGCGTCATGATATTTCATCTCGGAAAAAAGAAAAACAAAGCATCGTCCGCTGTATTTATTTCCGTTTGAATTATTTATTATCGAAGTTGTGATATTTTTTTAGTATTTAGCTTCCTGCTGTTTAGCCTGTTTTACTTTGTTTGTTATTTTTATATTTGACTTGCAATTTTTTTATTAGAACATTGTGTTACTTATTTCGTTAATTTGCGTTTGTGACGGAGTGTTGACATTTTTTTTTCTCTTGCAACACGTGGTGAGTACTGATATATTAACCCTAGACCGGTCATATGGTTTTTCAGACCTTCACCGGGTCAAGCGGGGTAACGACGAACCCCATTATGATCCCACGTGACAATCCGTCCCATTGGTCAGAAAAAGGTTTCGATATACACTATTCTCTTCGTTTTTTAATAACGAAGAGAATGGTGTATATTACATTCGGTTTTATTGAAGTTGAAATACTGAAAATGTTGTTTAAACGGGAAAAAGTGAAAAAAAACTTGTTCACGAGAGGGGAATGAATTTCGCGTGGGGTCACTGGTTACCCCGCTTGACCCGTCTAGGGTTAAAATAACTTTTCTATTATGCTATGGGAGTGACGAGTGTGTTCGGATCACCGGTCAGTAGAAAAAGCGTCGCTCTTATAGCATGATGGAAAAGTTATTTTCATATATTATTAAAAGTATGTATTATAAAATTATTTTAATGTATTAAATATATTGAACCCGTTTAGCAAAGTAACGAGAATTGCCACGATTCGTCTCGAGCGCAAATTAATTAACATTAAATTAATATGCATATTAATGTACAACTAATTATGTTACAGAGAAAATTATGTAACAAAATTTTCGGAATAAATAAACATGTAATATAAATATAATAAAGATTACAAAAAAAAGTTATACATACTGAATAGCATGAAATGAAGTATCAAAAATATCACATATACGCAGATGCTCCCACATTATTCGGGAAATATCACATTTTCCGGGAAAATGTGAGCTGTGTGACGTTGTCGGATTTACCGCGATCTTTCGAGGAAAGTCATACGACGAAATGTTTGCCTTCTTGAGTGTAAGATACTGCGGTGTCACGGACGTGCTTCCGATTGACAGTCAGAGCCAACTGGGTTACGGGTGAAAACATAATATCGTTCATGCAAATATGCGATAACTCTGGAATGGAACGATTTACGTCGAGTACACAATGAACATCTTATCGAAAAAAATCACTTGATTTATCGCTCGATTACCAAAGTAATGATGATTTTTTTTGAGTTTAAGTCTATTGTTATGTTTAGAATCATTTGATATGTCGGCAGGCTTGTCGCACGCTGAAGTTGAAATGTCACATGGACTTTTTTTTGCTGCACTGGGCAAAGAGGGGATAATTCAAAGAGAGATAATTATCGCAGAGTTGAAAGATTAGAAGCGAAATTCTGAGAGAACCATTAAATTACTTCCATTGACATTGGGTCAACACGCATATTTATTTCCAATGATTTTACGTTTTATGTTAGTCTTACCGGGAAAAACGTGAAAAAAATACAAAGAGAAATTGTTAATAATTATTCAATTGATAATTGATTAAAGAGCGATCGTTAATGATTATCGAAAATTGAAATGATGGGAACCAAAGCGGCTGAGGAGTGATTGACGAATTAAATTTAAGAAAATAAATAAGTGCAATTAAAAAAAAACTATTTGACCTCAATATTTGGCACAGTTCGAATAGAAGAATGAAAAAAAAATACTCAGTGTCGTTGTTAATAATTATTGAACGATCGCAGATTGATTGTCGATATACAATAAAAATAGAAGTAATAAAAAAAGCCTTCGAACGATGATTCACGAATTAGATCATAAAAAAATATACTCGACATTAATAATTTAGCACCATTATTTCGAAAATAATTATTTATCACAAATACATCGATTATCAAGTGACAGTTTACGGTCTGAACATTTCGCAGTCGAGTGAAGACAATTGTTCTTTCACCGCAGCTCGTAATTCGTTTTCGAGAGTAACGACAATTTCTTGGCGCCACGTTGTCGTTATCCAATTCAATAATTTGGTGACCATCCAATTGAGCGAACCGAGACCCGTCAAATCGATCTTCATGTTTCCGAATTCCGTGACTTTGAGATAATCCATCGACAGCTGACAGGGTTTGAGGTTGTAATCGAGTGCCACTCGCATCACGAGTGCGGTATCGTTTACGCTTCCCGACATTCTACCGTCGACTTTAATGATTCCGTATTTAACCTGACAATTTGATGATAAAACATGTAAGAAAAATAAGGAATAAGTACGACAAATTAGTATTATTGTACGAATCTACAATGAAAATAATAGAATTTTACGTCGTAGCGGGGAAAATTGATTTTGGCTATGTCGAGTCCAAATTCACAGGCAACCATCAATTTCATGCCATCGTGAGAAAGCCTCACGTCGGAAATTCTTCGCACCGTTGTGAGATCCCTACATGGAAATAAAGAAAGGAAAGAGAAACTTTGAATTATACAAATGACACGAATTAATTATCTATGATGCGAATGATACAAATTTCGAATCACTGAATTCGATAGAATATGAGCACTAAACGCATACAAAAATTGATATTTTTTTTCAGAGTGGAATTGAAATTAATGAAATTATTAAGTTTTAGAAAATAAGAGAATTAATCAATTATTTTTATTTGAAATTTTTACGAGGTATAATTAGAAAAAAATGTTATTTCTTTGAAAATAATCAATGACAAACCTAAATGTTCCATTTACAGCTTTGAAAAAACCGTTTGTCTTGAAGATTCCGGAACCGGTTGAAAAATCTTTCTCTATGTTGGGTATCGGATAAATACCGTCGTTCATTGCCCTCAGTTTTTCTCTTATCTTGGCGAGACCCACGTCGATGCCCTTATTTATCATCGGCTGTAATAAATGTGGCTTTTGATTTTCCAAAAAGAAACGCTCGATAGACGGACATATCGTTACGTTTACACGAATGCGAGGAAGATGGATCAGTCTTTATAAAAATTTCTCAAATAATATACGAGGATGGTTCACTAGAAAACGTTAAAATACAGTCAACCGTTCTCAAAGGGTTAACTGTACGGACCCAAAAAATAATAACTGTAAAGCATTATTTCTAATCATGAATATTTTTTTGGACAAAAACTGAGAACGGTTGACTGTATTTTAATATTTTGTAGTCAACCGTTCTCAATATTTGTCCAAAAAACTATTCATGATAAAAAAAAATGCTTTACAGTTTTTTGTTACCGACCGAGCACGTGAGATTAATAGATACTAACGCGTTATTCATTAAGTTGTACTTCACCATAAAAGCTAAATAAAAAGTTTTGAAAGTCAACAAAAAAGCCCGGGGAAAAAACGCTGTCCAGCCGTGATTATTTATTGACCCTAATTATCAATTTTCCTGTGATTCAGCAAGATCCTACCTGAATCGTGTCGGTGTTGTAATATTTTTCACAGCCCTCACCGACCATCACTAGCGGATCCGGACAGACTGACATAAAATCGGTTTTACTTTCGTCCGGCATTGTCGCCATGTAATGAGGTTCCATCGTGCCAATTTTTCGACAGAGTTCGAGTTCTATGCAGGACTCGGCGAGGCGACGGATTTCGTTTGCTAATCTCTTAGCCTTGCCGGGCCTGCAAAAACGTATCAATATATGGGGTATTCCACACGAACCGAGCCCCCTTTTCAGCCGATGTTTTTTTATTAACTCGAAATTGAAAGAAGTTGAAGTATGACGAGAAATAGTGGTTGACTCCAAATTTTAGGCCTCTAGGTTTATTTTTCACTATACTTCTGTAATTCTGTAATTCTGTATTTTTACTACTTTCGAAGGTTTCAAGGCGTGGTGAGTCTTTATTTCTGAATTCAATTGATGTTGTCACGAGTGTTTTGGAACGGAATTTTCCCGTTCTTTCGGATAAAATTATGAGACCTCAGCATCAAAAGTGTTTTCTCATGGCATTCTCTAAGTTCAAGACGCTGAAGTTGACACAGAAAAAAAAAGATCCGTCGAGTTTAAGCACTAAATCTTAATATTTAAGCGTGGCGGTAATTTTTCTTGGCTCTTGATAAAATATTGACGTAACCTTCTACAAAATTCACAGCTGTTGCTGCAGGATCATTAACAATTTTTAATTTTTCAACAATATTCATGTCTCTCTGAAAAATGTCTTGCAGCTCCCAAGCTGCAGTATCTTTTCGCAGAAAATCCATATTAATTGCGAACTTTTCAAAAAACTTGAGGGACTGTGAATAAATAAAGTAATCTACTTTTTTGCCAAAAAATGTAATTGTCACAAAATTCCTAAAAATAAAAAACTAGACATAATGAAAATACTTAGTATTCAAAAGAAAAGAAAAAAATAATCTAACGGCACCCATTAAGATTGAGATAGGAAGCTGAAACTTGGAGGATCTTTTTTTTTTAAGGTCAACTGTACAATTTGCAACTTGGACGATCAAAGTTTTTTCTAATAGCCACTTTAATATATACATATGCGATTTATTTTCTTTAAAATTGTTCTATACGTAGAATTATAGAATTCGACGAATCTTCAATATATCGATGCAATTAGACTCGATAAAAAACTTCTTACCTGTCCATTTCCGTGGACAGCACGACGATACGACAGCCGACAATTATCGAAGAATTCTGCGAATAAAAATGACCCAATTTAAATCGATGCAAACGTCTAAAAAATAAATCGTTATTCCGACCTTGTAAATTCCTTTGATTACACAAATGATTCACAATTTTTTCGTACCAAAGATTTCCGCACAGCTATTCCCGAGATTCTGTTGGTGTATGTTTCTGAAATAACCTGGACCCCCGTTGATGATTCTCGGGACGGATCTCCGTCCTCGATATTCATGAAACCTGTGAGAGGGAAATTGACGGATATGAAGATTATTTTCGAGTTGTATTTAAATGCATAAAGGCGTACATGATCGCTGACAGCGGCGACGTAATTTTCTCGCTGATCGTTCGTGGACGTTATAAGCTTCTTACTCAGCCTTTGTCCGTGACAAACTTGTGATACGTGAGTCATTGAGCGAATTCTTAACGATTCATTAAGTCGCGGTCATACGTACCTTCACTTCAAAGCGAATGCGATACCACGGGTGAAATGCATTTATATTGTATTTGAATTAATTTCATTAAGAAATTAGTTCTCGTGTTTTTTTATGAATTGATGGGTATGGGATTTTAATCGATTGCATAAGTGTTATTTGGATACGTGGAAGTTTTTTTTGCTCGCATGAATTGAACGAAAAGAATTGATTTATAATTACATTTTTTTGTAGCTTCATTTGATCGAAATTAATCTGTCGGTTGAGAGAGGCAGAAAGAGAAGAGAGGATGATTTAGCCAAAATTTGTTGCTACTAGACACAAGAGGGTAAATTAGAAAAACGTCTAAAGCAAGAAAAAAAACTTAAAAAAATTAATATCTATATGTTAATATTATATATCTATATAAATCAGTTTCTTACAAAATGCGTTCATTTCAATAATGTTTCTTCTTGACATAACAATAATTTCGTTGGATTTCAATCAGGGCTGCTTTTTTCATTCAACAACAAGTCACGTGATCAAAATAAATAACAAATTAAACAAGAGCGTGTTAGGCACGCACATGATAGGGTTCCGTAGTTATTCTGTAGTAGTCATTGATGAAAGATGTAATCTCCACAAAAGCGTGCGTGTTCGTGTGACGATTCATAGAAAATGAATTCGAAGTCCGATGTGCTATGGAAAGTTACATTCTGGAATTTTTTCCGATTTTTTGCTTCGACAGTTTAAAAGTTAGAGGGGGGGGACACTCTGATAACGACTTTGAAAGCTAATATTTCGTACGTGAAGGCTTAAAATGACAAAGTCTTAGAACATTATTTGTTGCATTTGAGGAGACCTAGCAAGGACACCTCACTCAATGGCGTAAGCAAAAAAAAAATTCGAGTACATGTTTTAATCTGCGTGAGTACCTATTGTAAAAATTTTTTTTTTCCGTAAAAATTTTTTTTGTTTTTAGGTCGACGATCTTCGCCTGTGTACTAAATTCCATCTCAATCGATACATAACTGAGAGAATGGAAGGACTGTGACATACAGACAGACGGACGGACGAACGGACGGACTTGGCGAAATCATAAGGGTTCATAGATTTCTACGGAACCCTAAAAACGACATACAATCGAGTGTACCTTAGCGAGTGAGCTTACCATGGAAATGGATATCAACTTTTTTAGCTTGAATATTGATGGAATTCATTCCTTCGTACGAAGTGAGAATCAATCCATTGTTCTCTAGGCCAACAGCCAAGTCGGACTCGTAGAGATGTGCTTTTTCGCTATTCGATATTTGCATCGTTAATTTTTGTGGCAACTTGCAAGCTGCAATTGAAAAACGAATGTTATTGATATTTTAATTTTCATCAGGGCACATTAAAAATATTCATATGAGGTTTGAAGAAAATTAGGTACCCGGAAATCTTTTTGAGGACTTTATAAATCATGTCGGATATCATTCGAAATGGCTCATGAAATGCAATATATGCAGAGAAACAGCATATGCAAAAAAATATTCTCAAAAATATGCAAGAATAGAATATTCTCCCCGCGTCCCTTTTATTTCCAAAAATACTAAACCTGAAATTTGAAAAAAAAAACCGGCGATATAACTGCTGACTTGTACTTTACCGGAAAATTATAACAAACGTCCTAAGCCTTATAGATTTCTAGGAATTAATTATTGAAAATATGGTTTCGGACTTTTCTGCGTGCGAGACGAGCTCTCCCTTTTTTTTATATGTCAGAATAAATAATCATTATTTTATCTATAAAGGCCAATACTCAATACTGAATACTCACTGATCGCATGTTCCGCAAACACGACACTTAAAAACATTAAAATCCATGCTGCACTCAGCAGTGCCGAGTACCGTGTATCCATTTTTTTCTCAAATCTTCGCTCGAGTTGTCGAGCTGAATAAAAATCAATACATTTGAAAATATTTATCGTAAAACAGAAAAATCGTCCTGTGATCATCGAAAAAAATGATTGGTTCGCAGCTTGAAAGATACGAATTTCAATTAATTAAAATCGAAAAGTCAATAAAAAATCATAAAAATCTACCTACTCGCGTTCGATTGCAAAATATCGGTGACTCAGTCGTAAGTAGATACAGCTTTCCCGGACGTGCGTGGTCAGACACGTCCACCAGATCTACTCGATTAATCGATGCGCGAAAAATTTGTGCAGGCTTTAAATTTTCGATTATAACTCAGATTGTCACAAACCAGAGTTTTACGATTCAATCGTGCCATACTTATATAAATTCGATGGCAGCTTTTGCGATTCAAGAGAAGAGGGGAAGGATTGTGAGATACATCTGGACAATCAAAATTTTTCGGTAACATCAACATTTGTGAATCACTCATGCGAGGCTCAATATCATAAACATTACGGTTTTATGAATCCTTTCGCAAATTACGTCAAGATCGAAATATAAAATTTACATTGATGAATATTCAGATTGAAAAACAATTCGTAAACATTTATCTTTGCTGCGAAAGTGACATTTGCGTTGTTCTGAATAATATTAAATTTATCGCACCACGTCCTTCACATCGTAATTTATTCGTTATTCGCCAACAGATGGCCCGATTAACCTTTGTTGAACAATACAGGCACACTATTCGTTATTTTAACTTGTAAAAATACTGTAAAGTCTATTGCAGCTTCTCGAATAAGGCCCGATATGTGTCATTAACTTTTTCGAATATTGTCAAATCGAAAAAATAGTACATTGTGTATCAAGGGCGGAAAGTAGGCGATTCCGCCGAGTGTGAAGTTGCCACCCGAGGGGAAATCTTTGATCAATTAAATGAAATGAAAAGATCAATTTTTGATTTTGTATGAACAAGAAAGAAAACAAACATGGAATTTTTTTTTTATCGTAAAATTTATTTAGCATTCTCTTCTGAAATAAAATGGAAGGAATTTTTACACCAGTGATGTAAATTTAAATTACAATTATACACTCGGATCTTTGCGTCGCGGCAGTAGCGGGCGAAAAAGAACTTTTCCCGCCCATCACAGCGCACAGCGATTTTTTACACCTTTCAAAATTCTTTAAAACAAAAGCACTGCATGGATTTTTTTCAAGTTCAGTAACAAGCTCCTCCTCGTAGTCGTACAACATTCCACTGAATTTGAGCTCGGTATCGCTAAAATTGTGGGAGCTGGAGACCGAAAATAAATTTTTGAATTTTTTAAAAATCGCGTAAAAAGGAAATAACTACATGGATTTTTCTACAAATTGAATCATGCTATGCGCCTTGAACCCTTCACATGTGTAACAAATTTCAGCTTGATGTCTGAAGCCGTTCTCAAGTTGTGAACGTTCAGCCAATGTTTCATACACACACACATACATACATACACCCTAGGGTGGTCCTTAATGGGGGTGTTGACGAATTTCGACAAGTGCACCCCCTTGATAGGTTCGAAATAAATAAACAAAAATATGTGCGACACCCCAGCACTGTAGTCCAATGAGAAGACGTACCTGTAAGAGCGCTTTGTTTCCCATTTGAATAACATGGGGTTTTCAGAATGATTCAGTAATTATTTTTTCGGGTTGTCCCTAAGCACGCAAAAAATTCTTTATTCGCATAAATCTATCGTGAATGGGTATAAATACTCGTACATTTTTTTCGCAAGACCTCACCTGTATATTATCGATAACGGCGAACCGATAAACGATGATAACTGATAAACTGATTTCAACACAAATTGAAATTCATTTGTCTTTATGTTCTTTATTCAGTTCATTGAAATTAAATGAATACCCATTAACAATAGATTTATGTGAATAAAGAATTTTTCGCGTGCTTAGGGACAACTCGATAAAATAATTACCGAATTAGTCTGAAAATCCCATGTTATTCAAATGGGAAACAAACCGAGCTTACAGGCACGTCTTCTCATCGGACTACACGGCTGCGGTTTCGCACATATTTTAATTTATTTATTTCGAACCTTCTGGGTGGTGCACTTATCAAAATTCGTCGACCCCGCCCCCCCCCCCCCCACCCCCATCAAGGACCACCCTAATACACACACACACACACACATACATCTGGACATTTTTTCTGAATGTGATGTTTAGATGTTTCGGGACATTATGAACGCGTTTTTATGAACATCTCGAAAAAAAAAATGTCACCGAAACAAAACTCCCTCTATGGGGAAGCAAAATTGATTCCACGATTTTTGGTTGCAATTAATTATTATTTCACAGCAAGTCCGCTCGGAACGTGAGCCATGGATTACGCGCAACGATAGTTCGAGCTTGAACAATGGATGCCGTTCGAGCGTTAAAACAGCCTTCCGGCGATGCACGGGTCGCGACGGACGGCCGATCATCGTGAGATTTTCAAGCGAAGCGATCGTCGGCTTCGTGCACATCGTATATATATCTCGATTGCATATCCGAGCGATAAACACAACCGGAGTTGCGATAGAACGTTCACCTCTGTGCAATATAATAACCGACAAAGCGGGCCCCAAGCACGCGAAATTGATCGAAGAATGTTTTTTCTTTTTTTTTTCTTTGCGCCATACGCGTGTGATCCCATTCGTGTGTTTGTGCGCGCATACCGCGTTCATGGCGATTCTGCATTACACGAAACTTCCTACATCATTAAATATCATTATACCGATCTTGCGGCAATATTAAATAAGCGAGACATTTGCGCTGGCTTCCCATTGCGGGCAACGCCATAAAAACTATATAGATGTGGGAGATTGCGAGTTTGACACCTGCTCGGCTGAGTAAACACAGGGATTCTCGTGTTTGTTATACCCACTGTGAAAACAGACACTCGGTAAATCTCGTTACGAGATACCTTTTTGTTCGACCTTATTTTTTTCGTCTCTTTGCACGTACGTGAACAATTATTGTTTCTGGTTGGATTGCGAAATAGTGAGTCTGGTTAGAACGAACACATTTCCATGTTTGGATGCTCCAATTTGTGTACATAGTACAAAAATGATTGAACTCCTCGATTACAACTGTAATTATAATTACAATTAAAAAATCATATATGTTATATAATAGAATTGATGTACAATGTTCTATTGAATAATATGATAAGTATGATATAATCAGTGATTATTATAATTGTAACTGTATTATTGTTCTACTGATAATTATATTAGAGAGCATGGTATTCTATTATATAATTGATGAAATATAATCTGTATACTATTAAAATCGTAATTATATCTATCATTATAATCATAATTACAATAATGACAATATAATGTAATAGTATTGTAGTGTTATTATATTATAATAATAATAATATAATAATAACTAATAATAACTATAGTAATTACATATTATTATTATTATTATTATTATTATTATTACTATTATTATTATTATTCTCATTATTATTATTATTAATCAGCTAAAGTCGATCGTACATGCTTCACATCGCAACGAAGCTTGATTAATCTTCGATATTATACCCGGCTATGCAATTATAAATCAATCGTTCTAATTGCCATGACATTCGTGACCCTATAAATCATTTGACTCGACGATTCCATCGACGGCTCGTGGTGTTTCATATTTATCTTGTCAGTAGATCTTCCCATTTTCTTGAGAACGGGGTCGATTGAAGTCGGTTGCACTCGAGTACCTACATAATGGCAACAGCAGCAACAGCAGCGGCAACAGCACTGAGAGGACTTCGAGTAAAAGTCGATGGACTTTCCTCTCGTCTGGTGAACCGAACGTCCGACGTCACACACGTACGATAGTTGTGTTTGTCTCGATACTCGCGTAACATCTCGTAAAGTCATCGTTCTGCGAACACACGCTGTTGCCGAAGACTACGAGAAAACTTTTTTTTTTTAAATTTCCGTATTTTTTTTTTTTTGTTATTTCAGATTTTCTTTTTTATGTGCGACTAGCCGCGTGTAGTAACCCCGTTACGTCTTGCTCATACAACCGTTTTCCATCCCGGCATTTGCCAGCCGGTACCAGGCGAGCGTTACGTTGCGCTCATTGCCGTGGGTTTTTAGCATTTCAATGAGTTTTTCCCGGCCGTGTGTGTCTCGGTGGCAATGTGGCAGAAGTCACTTTCAGTTTCTATTTCGACGGGGAATAGACTCGGACTGTTTTTGTAGCTCGGTGGGCGACTTACGCGTGTATAATTTTACGTGTGTATGTGCGCGAGTGTGTGCGTGATAACGGAGCGACTCGTCGAGGTTGAAACGGAAGCGAAGGAACGATCCGGGTGCATGGAAATGGCTTCAGGGTGTGGCGAAACCGCGCACTAGACGGTTCGATCGCACACACTCACGAGACTATCTCGAGTTTCCGTGCGCCCTTTCCGCTCTATTAGATCCCCTCTCTCTCCCTTTCTTGCTCTCTCTCTCTCTCTCTCTCTCTCTCTCT
>OZ020175.1:2339394-2425224 GCA_963971145.1 Sussaba pulchella | reverse complement strand
AGCTTATGCCAATTATTAAAAAAAAATAAAAAAATAAATACATAAATGTATAAAAAAAACCTAATTAATGCAAAATTTCAAGTTCCAGCGATCAATATATCGACAAGAGTGCATATTCTCCTCCCCCCCTGCACCCGAAGTACGTCCCCATTCACTGGGTTACGAGCGAGCTAATGAGCAGTCTCCGGACGAGACAAACATCTCTCCTCCGTACGAGAACGTGTTTTCCCGCAGCAACTTCCCTTTCGCCTATCCGTTGCACGTCGTAACGCTGTCTTTGTTTCTTTTTCTTTCTGCTTCTGTACCTACTCAAGTAGCCGAGTCCGTGTAGCAAACTACATTCTACTTGATACGATCATTTCGCGTGATCCATGGGATTATATACTCTTGCCTCACCGCTTACTCACGAGCTTCGCGATGCCGGATAACGCCGCGCAAGAGACGTTCGCGAAATTAACGTTACGTTTGATTCTACAGATACAATTGTCCATTGGGAACTTTTCTTTTCTATTTTTGTATTTATGCGTGCAGAACGGGCATTTTTTTTCAGACACTCGCTAATGGCTTCGTTTAGCGACGATTGCCATTGTCATTTTGGCTCAATCGCGTAATTTCCCGATCGCACTCTTTTACAGCTGTAAAAAAAAAGAGAAAAAAATTTGACGTTTTGTGTTCGATCGAAAAAGGACAATCGTATTTATGGAAATTAAGTTGGAGCTTGAGACTTGAGAATGTTGCGATAATTGTCGGTGCCGAGCTTCACCGCAAATTATTTTCCCCGAGCGATATAATTGATCAGGCAATGGCATAAAAATTTTCTCGACAACCTCACGATCCACCCCACCAGCGCAAATCCATCCCCTTCCCAAAAAAAAAACATCATTGAGAACAAACAATTAAAAAATAATCTTTATTTCGTGTACAAAGTTACATATCAACAGTGAATCATAAGTTAGGAAAAATAAAAATAAAACACATCTAAATTAATCAAAGAAAAGAAAAAAAAACAAACAAAAAATTTGCACACACGTGTTTTTGTTTTTGTTTTTTTTTATCGACGTTTCTACGTCGCTTCGTCGCGATCGACAACGATTTCATCTTCGTTCGAACTTTTTACAACCGATGACGCGTAAAAATTTTGATTGACAATCGACATGTTCCACGTGATTAACGTTCGGTGCTTAAATTTTCTAATATGTCTTCATCGTGTTTTTCTTTTCTCAAGGTAACTCGATTTCATCTTCATCCTTTGGGATCAATTTCTTCGTTGCGCAGCGACGAATTCGCGTTATCAATGATGTCCCAGAGAGAATCCTCCGTAACCACCGAAATCGTGTCCGCCACCACCGAATCCACCGAATTCGTGACCGCCCTCGTGATGATGGGACTTGACGTAAACGGGATAAGGTTCTTTGACGACGACCGGCACTTTAACGGGATAGGGCACGGGTTTGTGAACGGTGTAGGGCACCTTGACGGGCACCTTGACTTCGTAAGGCACCTTAACCGGTACCTTTATCGGCACCTTTACGGGATAGGGTACCGGTTTTTCGACCGGATACGGCACGTGTTTTTCCACGGTAACCGGATAGGGTTGGGGCACGTGAACCGGATACGGACGATCGACCGGTACCTTGACCTCCACCTTTACCGGATAAGGCACGTGTTTCTCAACATGCACGGGATAAGGATGCGGCACAGGCACGTGTTTCGTTATGGTTACGGCTTTTATGTGGTCGTGGGTTATGTGTTCGCCACCTCCGTGACCACCCCCGTGACCACCCCCGTAACCCCCGAAGTCGCCGTAACCACCGCCGAAACCACCGTGATCACCGAGACTGAATTCCAAACCGCGTTTAGATTTGTCCCCGTTCTTCGTATCGACCGACGAATCTCCGGTTTGCTCGGATTTGCTCGATTCCTCGGAGGCCAAAATCAGGGCCAATAGGCTGCAGAAAATCAGCGCCTATAAAAAAGAACCAACGAAAAAAACAATCGAATATAGTTTTTCGTTTTGTTAATACATCGGTGTAAATTTTTTTTTGGTAAAATTGTTGGATAGGAAGCAAAATGATGATTGGTTCAGATGTTGGATCGACTCACCTTCAGTTTACCGGTGCTATCCATGTTGGACGGCAGTGTACACACTGATTCTCAACGGGTTACCCTCGCTTTTATAGTAGAGATCGTGGCAAGCCTCGCGGAGTGAGCGAACGCACCGGGTTAGAGAAATACGTACGTCGGTATATACGCGGGACAACCGAGGCGTGCCGAAGAAATTGGTGCGCCCCGCTCGTCGTCGCTGATGTTGGATTGTAGGAAACCAAAGCCCGTGCGGTGTTGGAGGGAAGAGCATGGGTGACGTTGCCGTGCCACGGTGACGGAGCCAACATGCTACGAGACGACGAGGACGACGAGGACGTTGAACGACAACGACGCGAACGAAGGAATATGTTTTCTTCATCGTGCCTTTGTCTTGTCTGGGTTTCGTCGTCCGGCACTACTCTCACTCTCTCTCTCTCTCTCTCTCATTCGTTGCCACCCTTATCATTGTTCTCGCTCGCTTCCTTTTCCACATATATGTATATATATATCGTTATTCCACATACGACAAGAGGGTTTCCATATCCACTTCAACGAGTCTCATACATTTTTTTTTTAACGGACGAAAACGTTTTTCCTTCTCTTCGCTATTATTTTTGATTTAACGCCCAGATTCCCCGGGAGCTCCTGTCTACGGCGATCTCACGACTCGCTGCAATGGAATCAACGTCCATGCACGCCCCACAGATCTTTTGCAATATTTCCCCTCGGCCCCTCACGATCTCCGAGTTCGTTACCTCCCGTACTCCTCGAACCGCCGCCATAATTCGTCCTGTATTATGGTGAAGAAACTAGTCGTTACTCCGTTTCTACGCTCTGGTTCGCTCCTTCGACGTCCTTAAGCCTCTCGCCTTTCACATGTTATGTTTGTCTAATGCGTCGGAATCGGTTTGAAATCGTATCGATTAGGTTTCTCGTATAACGTTTCGTGCATATTTTTACGATTTTTCTAATTGACTTTGTTTTTTTTTAATATCTCGTGAGATATGGCTGGATTGGAATGTGACTAAGCGAGGAGAACTTTAATGGACACCTGAGGGGGCAAAGTGACATAATTGAAGAAATAATGATAATAATCGTTAATTATTCACGGACTATTAATGAATAACAATTATTATTGTTGTTATTAATTCGCAATTCATTGATGAATCCACGCCACGTTGGTTAAAATAAATAGAAATTTATAATCGATTATTTATTGTTAGATATAATTATTTGATTATTAATGATTATCAATTAATCCCGGCGGTTTGTTTTTTCGATGATGATGATACTAACAAGAAAATAATGACCCCAGGATAATAGATAAATGCATAAATTAATACCAATTGGAATCCATGAGTCAACGCTCAAGTAATTAAACCAATTAGATTGTAATAAATAATAATGAATAATCCATCATTAATTATAAATTGCAATTGATTACTCATCAATTATTAATCATCATCATTGTCAATTCGTCATCAAATAATAATCATTTGTAGGATAATGATAAAACAATTCTGCCAACTTATCTCATTATTCATTTACTCGTTAAATATATCGAGACACCTTCTCTCGTAGGTACGCTAAAACAATATTTCGACACGCTTCTTCCGTGACAGTCGTGAATTATTCACGACGATGGCGATCCTTTCATCAAGCGCTTGTAACGTCAAATAGAAAAACAAACGAAAAATTGTTCTTGTTTTTTCTCTTTTCGGTGTAAAATCTGGTGAATGTGCGTTTCGACTTAATAGGGCAATGTTGCTCCGGCATGAAACGAGTCTGGGACATTGCGGATGCGTTGGTTTTGGCGCAATAACGGAGTTTGGGGGGGTCGAAAAGGCTTTTCGCGGATCCTCGGCGATGGAAACGGGACGTGCAACGTGGAACGTGCAAGCGGAACTTCATGAATAAATGTATGGATGGATGCGCGACCGGCGGGGACTCCGCGCTCAAGGTGTTTGTCAAGCCGTTTTCTAGTTACGCGGCTCCGTTACCGCTGCTAAGAGGACCAAGAGCGGCGTATCCTCGGTACGTCCGTGAGGTCCTCTCTATATACATCTCTCTCTTTCTCTCACACTCTTTCTCCCATTTTCTCTCTCTTGCTCTTTGCCGATCTCCATCTCTCTCTCTCTCTCTCACTCGCTCACTCACCTTGACGACTTTCCGCTTTTCTCTTTTACGCCTCGACGTTTTTTGTTTCACAAACATAATTTGCGCGTCCCTTTTGTATATTCCTCGAGAAGTGTGACTTCTAAATGAGCGAACGAAAGGAAGGACGTCGACGGATTTTGCGTTTGTACGTTCGTGCGCACCTGGAAAAGTGAATGCAACCACGAGCCAAGCGCAACACCGGCGGTAGTACCGAATAAAAATTGAATAATGATAATGGTAATAATGTCAAGCCATTTCCGAACGATTTGGTAATAGCGAGACGAAAATAGATGCTTGCGTGGTCATCGATTTTTTATTGATTGGTTGAAGCGCATGGGGGTGAGATTTTGGCGGGGGTGCAGAGAAAATTTTAATGAATTTTTGTTTGTTAAAAAAATCAAAATTATTCGATCCAAGTAAATAATTCGGATAAATAGTTCAATGGAATAAATATTTGGGTAGAATAAACATAGAAATAATTCAATCCATTCCACACAAACAATTTAAGTACATAGTTTGCTCTGTTATTTTTAGATCATGCCTTGGCTGACAAGTCAGTATCGGAATTTCCTTATTTTCTCTTGTCACGCTTCAACTTCCGATAGTCATCAAATTTATCAAGATTCGCGACCGCTCCAATGTTTCAATTACGTCTTGTTATTCCGTCCGCGTACGCGAGATTTCCTCATTTCCGCAACTCAATTCCACTCACCTATTCATCGATCAACCCATCTCACTCGTTATCTAATTATATCACGTTTTTTATATTTCTAAAATAATATACCATCATAGGAAGTAGGGAAAAATGTTTTGTCGTGATTCAATTGACGTACAATAATTTATTGTATCACATATAATAGTCATATGCAATCATCAATAATAAATCAATTATTAAATTATTCAATTTATATAATATGTAGATCACTATATAATTATTCATTAAATAAATTAGACAATGTTATTGTTAATCAATATCACATTATTATATTATTGCATTTAGTCATAAAAAACACATTTTCCGCTACTTAATACAATATCGTATCATTTTATTTATTAAATTGTAATTTATCGAAATAGCATCGTATAAATATGACCATATATCAATACACCTATACGCATAATATATTGACACGAGCGCGACTCGGGGAGTCTCCGCTCCCGTACACGGATTATACAAGGATTTCGAGAGTGCTGAGAGAATTCACCTTCGCGAAAGTCTCTATGGCCACCGCTCCGCCGCGCGATAAAATGCAATAACGTTCCGGACGCGGCTAATCGCCGTGCCTGAAAAATCCGTACATATCCAGACCGACTCCAGGACGACTATCTACCATATATTTTATGAGAATACCCGCGCATAACCAGGTTGCCGCTTCGCAAGAGGATTTATCGAATTTACGAGTTACCAGCCCGCGTTTGCCCATACGTGTGTGTTTCAACGACATCCACACGCACGAAACGCGCCCCAACACTATTCCCGCTGTATATGCATTAATTAGTCGTTCGGTGAAACCTAACTCTTGCAACTTTGACGAAAAAAAAAAAATAATTAAAAGAAAAAAAAATTAAAACAACTGAAAAGATAGGAAAAAAAAAAATGTTTTATGGCGAAATATAATCTTGCAACGGCTTCCGACGTGCGATCGACGAGCACACGCCTTGGCGACTTCCGGAAACCGGTCGACGAACGATTACGAACGCGTCAAGCATCTCGAACTAGCACCGCACCACTTGCGTGTCCGTCATATGTTATATATTGCTACTTATATTTGCTATATTATGGGAAATGATAAATTATCCCATTTAGTCTCGACGCAACGGAGAATTTACGGTGTTTTCGTTTTATCATTATTATTATTATTATTATTTTATTTATTTTACAACCAAAGTCGTATCGTTGTCGTCGTTGGTTCGTTAATTTCCTCCGCGGATTAAGAATCTCCGGTAATCCATCTTTCCGTTGTCGATGTTTGCGTTTCCGTGCGTGCTTGTGTTTGCGTTTATGTTTGTAGGTTTTTGAAAAAATGTAATTATCATTAAAGGTAACCAACGACCATGATGCCGGCAGTCGTTCAATTAAGATCCTCGTAGGGAGGGGCGGGCAGGAGGGGGCTGCTTTGTGTCAGAAATCGCGAGAAGGAGAAAGTTTCTCGGACATTCGAACAGTTGCACTGCGTCTAATTTCTAGACTATTTTTTTTTTTCTAATTTCTTTTTCATTCCTCATGTACAACTGCTTACGTTTTTGGATCGAGCAATTATCCGAGAGTAATTTGAGCGACTTTTTTTTTTTCGTCGTTAACGCGTTGGAAGACGGAAATTACGTTCCTATTGAGTCACAATAATAACCGTTCGATAACGAATCATTTTGTGAGGAATTATTTTACGCAAAATGCTTTCACCATTATTGTTATTATTATTATCATCATAATTAGTTCTAGTATAGGAGAATATATTGTTTTTAAAAATCCATTCCAATCGGCTTCGTTTAGAAAGTGCGTCGAATTGTTGTACGTAGACGAAAAATTTTGTTTTATACGTTTTATCGCCCAAGTCTCATTATTATGTATGAGAAGTTATCCAATGGCTTGTTCATTATAATTAATTTATTGTAATATTCTACGTAGTTTCTGCAATAAAAAAAACTATCAATCCGAGCTACGCAATGAATGATGGGATAATGTTTTTGTTGCGCAAAGCAATTTTTTTAAAATTAATCGGAGAGTGACATTTTGCGTCGCGAATAACGATTTGGGAATGGGAGAATGTCATTGCAAATCTTAGCATCTGCAAATCTTAATGAAATAATTAGATACGTCAGATTCATTGAAGAACATGAATTAATAAATCAATTATCAGTGAATGTTACGACGATATTGAGAAAATATCGAATTTTTTTCGGTTGTTTTTTCGTGTCTTTTCAAGTCACCGACGAAAGAATCGAAATTTCCGGTACGGTTGTCGTTCGCGTCCGATGTAACTGGATCGCATAATAAGCGAATCGTGGGAAAATAGGAAAAAGGTTGAACATTTGTAACGTTCGTCTCGATTCGAGCCGTGTTCTCGCATCGGGGGCCTTCCACTACGTCGTCGGGAGCTCCGTCTCCGTCTCGTGCATGCATTACTCTCGTTGTATTCGCGCAAACGTTTTTCCGGTGCACGTAGGAGTGGGCCGAGCCGGGTTGGCTCCAGGGAAAGTACACGACGGTATATATTCGAGTGATTGGCGTGGTGGAGATTCAGTGTGCACACTTAAAGCTGACAACAAGCATGGACACCCTGAAGGTGAGGACCCTGCTTCATTTTACTGATCGTTTCGTCGAGTTTTAGTTATTTGTTTCATCGTCCGAGATTTTTTTGCTGGTTTTATTTTCGGTAAAGTCTCGGGATGGGGTTTGATAGAACACAAACATTAATTCGCTTTTATTGCCTTGAAACGTTGTTCGAGGACGTCGCAAATTTGCTCGGTTACTCGAGTTGTAGTTCTTTGTTCGATGGTCTGAGCTTTTGTTTCTTAAATTTTGGGGTTGGGGTTTGGCAGACTCTAAAAATGAAGTTGCGTCTGTTATGCCTTAAAACGTCGATCAAGGACATTGCAAATTTGCTCGGTTATTCGAGTTGGAGTTCTTTGATTTATAGTCCGAACTTTTGATTGTACAATGATTATTACGGTGGGGTCCGGTGGACCCCAATTATAAAGGGGAATTTCTTATGCCCTGAAATATCGATCGAGGACATTGCAAATTCGCTCGCTTATTTCAGTTTTAATTCTTTGTTTTATCGTCCGAGCTGTTTCGAAAATTGTAACCTTGGGGCTTGGCAGACCCCAAAAATGAAGTGGCCTCTCGTATGCCTCGATTGCCGTTGCTAGAGGACATTGCTTATACAAATTCATTAATCCGGGTCTGGTCGAATAAGCAACAAACGATCGCGCGATGATTATCGGGCTTGCAAGCTCGCTCAAAGAGCTTCGCTTTTGGCCGGAAATCGGTTATTCCTACAATTCTATATCCGCATAAACGGAATGTTTGGGAACCCGAGAGTACGTAAACGCTTCAGCTGCGTCGACACCAAGAATAAATAAATAACAAAAATTTAATTGAAAAACAAATCCAAAATTGTCTATTTAACAAAATGTTGAATGTTTGAAAAAAGAAAATAAACGAACATAAGTAAGCGAAATAATCGTTACCCCACAAATTTGATCGTCAGGGTAATTGCCTTCAATGCCCGACCCTAAACGTTATCCTTTGACCTTGTACCCCTTTGAACTTTACCCAACATCTATTCTATCCCAAAACTAAATTAAAGTTTCACATCATTCCACAATGACTCGTGACTGCCTACAATCCTAATATCGAATGGGGTCCTTCATATCCCAAAAAATTCCAACCTTCGACCTATTTCCAAAAAAAAAAAAATCTAAAGAAAAACCCTCATCTCGACCATACTCATTCTATTTTCAATTAATTTTTCAACCATCCTAAAAAATTCAGAACCCTCCGTCAAAATCTTCATCCCAAGCGTGACAATAATTGCTACCCCAAAAAAAATCCGTATAAAATTTTCCATTAAAATGCATAGTAAAACCAGACCATACTCATTTCATTTTTATTTCATTTTTTAACCACCAAAAAAAAAATCAAAAATCCTCGTCCAAAATCTTTATCCCAAGCGTGCCAATCATCGCTACCCCAAAAAATCCTTATAAAATGTCCCATAAAAATCCATGGTTCAACGTCCAATGGAAAAGACGCGCGTGTCACGCTCTGAATCACTCGTCGCGTAAGCATTACGTTGGTTGTTGTGTGTACCAGGATACAACATTGGTTAACCGTATATTCGACGGGAACTAGGGAAAGTTGTCCGGAGTCTAATGTCCACTGTCGCGGAGTCGGTCAACTCGCGCGTCCGTTCGATCGTGACTCGCGACGACGACGACGACGACGACGACGACGTCGACGTCGACGGGGAGGCCCGTCGTCGTCCTCCGTTCGCTCGTACTCGATCTACACGCTCGTCGCACACGCTTCGCCGGGGATCGACCACCCGAGCTGCGTAGTACTTCGCCAATAATTACCTTAGCCACGGGAAAGCGCACCGTGTTATGCATGCATCTGATGCATTTACGCGCGCACATATATATTTATATCTACGTAACATACTACACACACTCGGTACTTCTTACCTCATCTCAATTACATTATAGATTATCCGTAAGACGATTTTATCCGATGCACGTTTGCGGATCGCCTATACGCACACTACCTATATAGACATGTGTATCTGTATGTACAATCGCGTTCTCATTACGATACAACGTCGTATAATGACTTGCACGGTGTTGCATAATGTCTGATCTATTTCATAAGCTTTCTTTATTTATTTTTTTTTTTTTTTTGCTCATTACCGACTTTTTATATTATGACAGAGAGAATGGAACGACGTAGCTGATTCTGGATAGCCATGGTTGTGTGTGTTGCGCAATTGTGGGTAATTATTCATGGATTTTTTTTTTTTGATGCGTTGATGAACGGATGTATTGCATTGAGTGACGGTTATGGTGTGTTGGGAAAAATTGATTAGATTGTTAGCTGCGTTGGTAATTTTTTTTTGTTTTGCAATAGGATGTCTTGGATTGTTTTGATGGTTCCGTTGGTTGTGGGGTGAGATTGTTGAGGCAAGAGTGTGGTCTTTGTGCTCGCCATCTTGTTTTATTTTTGAAATATAGTTATTGAGGACACTGGTGTAATTATTATTTTTTTTTTGACATAGGTTTAATTGTATTTGTACGGCGATGGTGTTGCAAGTTGATATTATTTTACCAGTCAAGCTAGGATGATGGAATTTTGCATGATTGACCATTAAAACAATAATATAAAGATTAGTCATTGCAATATAGTTATTGAGGAGACTCGGAAAAAATAAGTTTAATTGTATTAGTACGGCAGAAGCGTTGCAGGTTATTGTTATGTATTTTACCAGTCAATCTCGGATACTGAGAATTCCCATGATCGACCATTAAAACAATGGTATGAAGATTAACACGTTTAGAAGTAAATAACATAAATGTCCATTGGTAGTTGGCATGTGACCAGCAATCAGGACATTTGTCTTACGTAAAATTTGGCTCGACTTCAAATCGTCGCCATTACAGCTGCAACTGCCACTCAGTGGTCTTATCCCATCTCCCGATCGACCTTCAAAATTGAAAGAATAAAATTAATGAACGAGAAGCATTTCCCTGCATCCTTCAAGCATTTTCCGAAATTTTTTGAGCGACCGAAAAAAAAAAAATCATTAACTTGGATTAAACCAAAGGAAATAACGAAACAATTTGATGACCAGCCAATGTTACCAAAATGCATTCGCCTACAATATTCCAGTTCCCGTTTTTTTTAAAATTATAATTTCGAAAAAGTTATACATTAAGTATTAAAATTATAATAGTAAAAAAAATTTCATGATTATTATCAATGATCATTTATCATTCATATTATTGTTATATGTATGATAATTTGAACGTAATAAATTTTGATGATAATTACCATCTACATTATTATATGCCGATTATATTACATGATAACATATTATATCACCATCCATATTATATATTATTTGATATTTTGTATCCAAATTTTTTATAATTGTTCAATCATTATCATTCATGATAAATTTTTATTTTCAGTAATCATCACTGAAATTTTTTATACTCACCTTATTTTCCAGTCTTCTACGTGAAATAAGAAGATAAAAAACAATGAATAAAGACAAATTTGAAATCTCCAGGTGCTATTACTCATCGGTCTCCTGGGGACGGGAGTTTTCGCCGGTGACACGGCGAAGCCATCGTCCGCGGCTCCCTCCGAGGAATCCACCAGCGATGGTTCGAAGGACACGAAGACGAAGCGAGGTCTCGAGCTCGGTTACGGTGGTTTCGGTGGCGATTTCGGTGGTTATGGTCACGGTCACGGTGGCGGATTCGGGGGTGGATTGAGCGGTCTCGGCGGTGGCGGTGGAGGCGGTGGTGACCATGGAAAAATTTCCTCGATCACGATTCATCGTGAGGTAGCGGTTCCGGTACCAGCGCCGTACACCGTCGAAAAGAAGATTCCGGTGCCGTATCCGGTTCACGTGAAGGTACCCGTAGATCGTCCGTATCCGGTTCACATACCCGCGCCTTATCCCGTTCACGTGCACAAAGAAATACCGGTACCGGTCGAAAAACCCGTTCCCGTGCCCTACAAGGTCCACGTTAAGGTGCCCTACAAAGTGCCCTATCCCGTCGAGGTGCCGGTCAAGGTGCCTTACGCCGTTCACAAGGAGGTACCGTATCCCGTCAAGGTTCCTTACTACGTCAAGGAGTCTTATCCCGTTTACATTCACGCCAAGGAACATCACGGACACGAAGAACACGGATACGCCGGTGATTTCGGTTACGGAGGCGGTCTCGAACATCACGACTTCGGTGGACATCACTGATCACACGGATCTAAACGTTCACATTATTTTCTGAACATCCACCACAACGATATTCAACAATCCCCGGCTTGCCCGACATTATTCATTATTTTAATTGTTGGTCTGTTTTTTTTTTTGTGAATTTTTCAATGTAATGGAATTGAAAATGTACATACATGCGTGTAGGCACAGCTGGGTAATTTTGTGTTTTTTACGATTATTTTTTTTTTATTACGACGATGTTGAAATAAATTATTACATACGTGATTGATTTGTATTTTTTGCCCTTCTATCGTCGATACAATTGCGGATATTTTTTGATTATTTTTGTTTTGTACGAAATTAATATTACCAACCAAGATTCTGAATTATTATTTTTTACTTTGTATTTATTCCGGCTAGAAATGTGCGGAAAGCATTGGTAATTCAGCGTGGTTGTTTCGGAATGTTTGGACGGAGGCAAATGAAGCGAAACATCGACAGTCTCCGAGCTATGAATTCGACCAGCAGGAGCTTTGCCATTACCTCGAGTGAATGAAATTAACGCTGCGAGGTTGCGTGCTCGTGCATCCGAGCCTTGCGCTAATGACACGAGTAAGCCGCGGGGATAATGATCGGAAGATTTACGTTCGCGCCTGTAGCGTACAATGTCCCAACGATGGCTACCCCTCTTCCCCCTCACACTCGTGCCTTCGGCCTCGATTATATTGCGAAATGTGTTCCGAACATTACACGATCGAATTAAAATTCCGATAGTCATGGACAAGATCATCCCGGAGAAATAATTTTACTTGCATTAATATTTTACATGGACAAAATTGACGACCCTCGGAAATATCGAAATTTCGTTTGTTCGATTTAATTACGAGAAACACGAAATTCATTTATATTTACAAAAAAAAATTGTAAATCCCGAATTCCTTGTTAATTATTATTGATTAATTATTAATGATTGAAATAATTGATTCTATTTCGACGTTTTGAGTTCAAGTAATTTTATTTGCTTATCACTTATTCAGAGAATTTATTTAATGATTTTTTATTTATCTTGGAAAATTTTAATCTTAGGAAAGATTATTGAACATTTTATGTTGCATTATTTCTATATTGCACCCTGATTTTTTCCAAAAATGTTGACAACACACGTACTCGAAATGATTGGAGGAAAATCTTGCAATGTCAACCAAAAAAATGTCCACGTCGTCGAACTCTACTCGCATTAACATTTTGTATAGAAAAATGCACGAACCTGGAAAATATCGATTTTTGTTACTTCGTTGTTATTACGAGAAACGCGAATTTCATTTCTATTTAGGAAAAAGAATGAAAATCCATTATCCTTATCAATTATCATTAATTGATAATTAATAATTTACATAATCGACCCTCTTTCGACTTCGATCCTGAGTTCAAGCAATTTCATTCATAGATATTTGTTTATAACTTTCAAGTTCTCCAGTAGAAAAATTGAAATGTCAGGAAATATCATTGTAAAAACACTATTGCATCATTTTCGCATTGTACCAATTTTTTTTCAAAATTTCGAAAACCACAATACACAAAACGATCAGAAAAACAATCTGCAATTTCAACGAGAAAAATTCGCCACCCCGTCCAATAAAAATCGATCCAAAAAAACCAAAAACCCTAAACGTTCGATAAACATGAAATTTCTCAACCGCATAAACCACAAGACAAATTGACCAGACCTTCGTGTACGTAATTCGCAAAATGAAACACTCGCTGCTGCAAGCACCGTGGAAACACGTTGCCTCCCGGTATATCTGTGTGCACACGGAGTTTCCGGTATAATCCACTGCAAGTTAAAGACAATACAACGCAGCTGGTGTACGTTCTCTCCGTGTTATTACGTCCAGGTTAGCCCGGCAGAAGTTGCGCCGCACCTACTGTTCGCTAATGCCGTATACCATGCGGCCTCTCCTAATTATCCAAGAGCTTAAAATTAGTATATTCCACATTGGCGGAGTTGCAACCGGCCGTGGTGCATATTGAGCAACGCCCTCGAACCCCGATAAATCGTTTTCTCGTGCTTGCCAACGTTTTTCCATGATTCGAACAATTTACAAACGATCGATTTTCCACGTATTCGTGTATGTGTGCGCGCGCGCGCGTGTGTGACGGAGGGTTACAATCTCGATACAGGACGTTACGTCGATTGGGTAACGTTGTTCGTTGAGGTATTACGTGGGCTCGATGAACGAGAAGAGGGTGTTACCGGACGGTGAAGCACGCGAAAACGTTTTTAGCAACGGTCGCGTGGTATGTAATAAGTATGGCTTGGACAGTGAAAGTTTGTAATTCGTTGAGATCAAAAGTGTCGGCCGGCACGGTAAGTACGTAAGTACAGTTCGTGTTAAATGGGAGGGCGAGCTCCGGTAACTTGTTCCGCATTCTTGATGTATAGATATATTAGAGTGGTCCTTATTTAGGGCTCGGACGAATTTTGACCCACTTCCTTCCCAGATTGGCTCTAAATAATTTCAAAAAAAGTTCCCTAAATTGGCAGCCCGCCATCTTTAAAACCGGCCATCACCAGCAGGGGTCATTTTTCCCCTTTGAAATACACAGGATTTATCGACTCTCTAGTAATATCCCTATTCGGGTCTCTTGAAATCATCTTAAAAATTCAGGAAGTATCTCAATGAGTCCGTGGCACCTTTGTGCATGAAAAAAAATCTTATGGTTTGATTTTGAAATGGTTTTTTTTATTTCTGGATAATTTTGTCAGAAAATTTTTTAGATTTGAAATATCAATCCTAAAATTCAAAATACTGATCTTGAAAGCCATATTGGTCATTCCGACTCAATTTGTTATTTTTTCTTTTTTCGTTTTTCCTCTAGTTGCCGAATAATTTTATAAAGAAAGTTCAAAATATGCGATCTCATTCTGAAAATTAAAATTACTGGTCTTGAAATTAATATAAGCTATTCCAACTCGAAATACTATTTATTTTCCAAAATTAAATTTTAACGAAAAATAAAGAATGTTTCAAGTTGGAATGGCCCATATTAATTTCGAGATCAGTATTTTGAATTTTAGGATTGATATTTTAAATAAAAAAAAATTTCTGACAAAATTATCCGGGAATAAGGAAAAACCGAAAAACATGTTTATATATCGGCGTGGAACGACCCATAACCATTTCAAAATCAAACCGTAAGATTTTTTTTTCCATGCACAAAGGTGCCACGGACTCATTGAGATACTTCTCGCATTTTTAAGATGATTTCGAGAGACCCGAATAGGGTTATTACTAGAGAGTCGATAAATCCTGTGAATTTTAAAGGGGAAAAATGACCCCTGCTGGTAATGGCCGGTTTTAAAGATAGCGGGCTGCCAATTTAGGGAACTTTTTTTTTAATTATTCGGAGCCGATCGGCGGGGGGGGGGGGGTCAAAATTCGTCCGAGCTCTATATAAGGACCACTCTAATATATATATATGTATGCATGTAAATAAATAAATAAATAAATAATAATAATAATAATAATAATAATAATAATAATAATAATAATAATAATAATAATAATAATAATAATAATAATAATAATAATAATAATAATAATAATAATAATAATAATAATAATAATAATAATAATAATAATAATAATAATAATAATAATAATAATAATAATAATAATAATAATAATAATAATAATAATAATAATAATAATAATAATAA
This sequence comes from Sussaba pulchella, assembly GCA_963971145.1. Taxonomy (NCBI): domain Eukaryota; kingdom Metazoa; phylum Arthropoda; class Insecta; order Hymenoptera; family Ichneumonidae; genus Sussaba; species Sussaba pulchella. The sequence goes on along the minus strand of OZ020175.1, from coordinate 2,409,819 downwards.
TAATAATAATAATAATAATAATAATAATAATAATAATAATAATAATAATAATAATAATAATAATAATAATAATAATAATAATAATAATAATAATAATAATAATAATAATAATAATAATTTTTCGATTATTCTTTTGCATTCGAATTGAGAGTCGTACGTAAATTATTTATAGCGTGTTCCATGTAACGCTTATTTCGGTCGTAATGGTATCTATAGGACGAGCTTTTCGTGGCCTACCGCAAATTATCGGAGTTCCGACAAAAAGCTCGAGAAGACTCCGACCGAGGAATTTTGGTAATTACATTCTTGGGTTCGTTTCGAAGTGAGAATATGCAGCCAAGCGAATATTTGACTTAAACGGTTGGTCCAGTGCATCCATCACGAGGGCAAGTTGTGGCCAATGAAATTGTTGCACCGTTGCATCTCGCGATGCATATAGTTGCCATGCTTCAATAAAGGGCAATGTGAATGTGCAGATTGCTATGCATCGTATTGTACAATAAATATGAAATTCGCCGAATTTCCCGAAATATCGACGGCAATCGGTTCTGCGATATTTCGCAGCTGCAATATTGCAGAACCACTTTATTTAATCGATCTCGGCTCGTAATTTGATGACGAATTATTTTTATTAGACTATTAATTGATTGTTGATTGATTTGATTGTTTCATTGGAATATATATTTTCCATCAAACATTCGAAATATTGCAGACGTAATTTATTCGATCGATCTTGGCTCGTAATTTGATGACAAATTTTTTATTCAACTATTAATTTAATATTAATTAATTCAATTGTTTCATGAGAATATACATTTTCTATTAAAGACATTCGAAATATTGCAGAACTCATTCGTTTGATTAATCTCGCAACGTAATTTCATAACAGAAAACATTCTTTACTATTGAATGCTCATTACTGCAATTATAATAATCTAACACCCCGTAAAGGCATGCTAAGTTACGTATTACATGTAGACGTATAACTCTCTCGTTACTAGAGTAATTGCATTTATTCCTTACATGTGCATCGTGATGATGACCGCGTTAAGGGGCTGGCAGGAGCAAAGGTGCTGCAAAATATTAAACTTGACTTAAATAATAGTCGTCGGGTCATACACCGCGATCCATGCCAGAGCTTTTCACACCCTTCTCATTCTCCAGAGCCCTCGAGCTAGAATTGCTACCACCTGCGCGCGTAAGGTGTCTCTTCTTCGCTTTTGCACTGCTCGTCGCGCTTCTCGCACTCCAGGCCAGAGGCACATTTTACACGCCGTCTATATATGTTTTAGGGTGTTACCACTGCCACCTATAAGCGTCTAACATTTTATTCTTCCCATACCTTGTCACGTATAAGAAGAAATGTAATCTTTATCGAATTCCACACTTGAAAAATTCAAAGGGTGAATAAAAATTCAGAGATATCGTCGCGAATGTACGATAATTCAATTATGTGCATGTAAGACCGATGCACTTGAATTTATTATTGAATTATTCGAGGTGACTGGGGTTACTTGATACATTTCTTTATTTTATTTCTTTATCTTATGATTCTATTCGGGGCCAAGACATTGTCAAAGAACATTTGACGGATAACAGACTATTTTTCATCATAGTCTATGACTGTTCGCTTCTGACTTACTACCGTTTGGCTCATGATACATTAATATCATTAATTAAAATGAATTTTCAATAAATAAATTCCAGACAAAATTGAATTCAATATTAAATGCAACCAAAAACAGAGAAAATAAGGATAAATTCAAATGAAAATCAATCAAATTAAAAATCAATTTATCCTTTCATGTATTAAAATTTCAAAAATAAAAATAAAAAACTTACAAAATAATGGTTCATCAATCGATCATCGAATACGACTAACGATTGCCATCACGAATAATCGATAACCACAATTGCACTCTTACTTACAGATTGCATTTCTTAATGGTGTATCGTTGTAGACTGGAAAGTAAATTCACAGTGACCGGTTGTTCGTGCGAAAAGCTCTTATTGCGTTTCGGTTTGATGCTGTGTTCGAAAGCTTTATCGAAGAAATTGCTATAGAGTCGACGGTACGTGATAGGAGTTTCTATCTGTCCCGGGGGGTTGGGTGGGGTTAAAAAGAATATGCCGGCTAAGCGCAACGGCGATCCTCGAAGTAACGTGAAACGTTATATAGAACGCGACGTAAGTTGTTTGCATTATTTGTGTGTGTGTGTAAACCCGAGCTTTTTTTTTCTTCAATTCTCTTTCTCTCTCGCTTTTTCCTACATTTATATTTTTTTGCCATCGCATGTTACCTCGTTCGCACATTCGAACGTTACCCGTCTACGTCATTCGTATTTCTGTTGGGGCACATGTATTATTCGAAAAGTCCTGAAAGCTTTTCGATGTATAAAAGGTGAGCGCAAAAATCTCAAACGCCCGGGCTTCGCAAGCGGGGCGATGGTAGTACATTCTCTCTGTGCAAATCGTGAGTCATTGCTGCCCCCCGAATAACGGGGAACGATCGATCGTGCAAACCCAGAGCTCGCCCAGGTCCGCTGTCCAAATACTCGAATTTTCGACGGTTCACTCTCGGGCGAGGATCGAGCATTCGCCACGGCTGGCTTTCTTCGTTCTTCTTGCTTCTCATTTGTTGTCTTAGATGTGTTTATCCTGACGCCTTCATCCACCCCCCCCCCCTCTACCTTTTGCCGCCCGAGTGTGCATAGTAGTCGTTTCAGAATTTTCGTTTTTATGTGCAATGGAATTTCGTTGGGAAACATTTGGACTGGAATATCTCGAGCAATATTTGCAACGATTTTCTGTGTGCCAGTTTGCGGTGTCGATATCGCGTAGGACGGTTCTTTTTATGTTTCTTTGCTTGAGTAATTTCTGTCTTATTGGGGAATGATGATTGAACATTTTTTGTAACAAATTTTGGAAATTTTCCTACGATAGATTTCTAAGTTATTTACAGATAAGGTTATAAATTATTCAGGTATGAGTTTTGAATTTTTGGAAAAGTAAGTTTTTAAGTTATTTAGAGATGAGCTTATAAATAATTTAGTTATAAATTTTCAACTTATTCACAAATAAGGTTGAAAATTATATAGAAACAGATTTTTCAATAGTTTTTTTTCTACATATCAAGATAATAGTATCTAGAAATAATCACTTATCGCGCAAGATACGAAAACAATGTGAATGAATTTCTCATTCTCTCGTGTTATTGTCTTAAACCCTCTGGACTGAAAATTGTTCACGGTCCAAATAATTTTTACCGTCAGTTATTCGCACCATCAAGATAACTCCCCATAAAAGTCGCGCATTTAAGGTACATTCATATATTCTATATCGTTGACTGAGTCATTCGCTCGAATAGACAAGTACACGAATAAAATTCTCTCGACCACAAGCGACACAGAGAAACGCGGGAGGAAAAAAAATAAAGCAGGAGTTTCGAAAAGCGCATACCCTCGACGGCGTCGTCGACGTCCCGTCGCGTTTCTGAGCAAGTTATTTGGTTCTCGCAACGAGTTTTACGGGATTTTGAGCCCGAGCTATCCACCGAGTTAAGCGAAGTATTCAACGTCACGACTTAGTCTTTAACGCGAGTTATACGGTCAATATCGTTGCTCTATTATTTAACGCGAATAACGTCACCGCGTAAACGACGATATTTTATTTATTTATTTATTTATTTATTTATTTATTTATTTATTTATTTATTTATTTATTTATTTATTCATTTATTTATTTATTTATTTATTTATTTATTTATTTATTTATTTATTTATTTATTTATTCATTTATTTATTTATTTATTTATTTATTTATTTATTTATTTATTTATTTATTTGTTTATTTATTTATTTATTTATTTATTTATTTATTTATTTATTTATTTATTTATTCATTTATTTTACCGTTACTAAAATGGAACCTCGAGAAAAAGTTTTGGGAAAGCGTTTTTATGTGAAACAAGTAGAAATGAAATTTCTGGTGAAAATGAAAAATCCGACGCCGTTGCAGGGATATTGTTTGGACGTGGCATTGCCAATTAACCATAAGTACACATTTTTCATATCGAATCCTCGAATTCTCATATTCTAAGTCGAAAAACGTCCGCACAGAGAAATGCGTCCAAGAAGAAATTCATTTTAAATCTCTTGCGGAGCAAAATTGCAGTCGAAATCAGGTCGAAGATTTTCGTTGATTCAATTAGTCGATGGAAATGTTGGCGCAAAAAAACATAGATAAGCATCGTGTATAAAACGAAAAAATGGCGGATATTGCATCAAAAATGAGTTTCAAAATTTAGGTTATTTAGTTATTCGTTTCAGTTACATCGGTTATAAAATGATGTAATGATTCATAAATATAGCATAAAACATAATCGACTATGTAAATTTAACTCGATAAATAATGGAACAATTATCATGTATTATTAACAGCGAAGGCGGGTACGACGAAGACGCGGTGCGGCTCGAACGTTGAAAACTTTCTTACCTTCGTGCAATATTCAATGTATCCAACGATAAAACTGATGTAAAGCTTCATAAGTCAAGAATAAAGCACGTGAACTGCAACACGTATACATCGGCTGCGTATTCCGTACCACCCCGTGTTGATTTATCCATCATTAAGATAATCCAGTGATGAATAATCCGTGCTCTGTGTGCCAGACGCACACGTCCAACCTCTGCATCAACGTTTTTAATAGACCGATATTTCAAGACCTTACATTTTTATCGCAACCTCCCAAGGCACGAATTATTTCTCGTTGTTACGAAACGAATCTTTCGTATTTGCACAATCTACAATCAACGTAACTTAAAATCCACTGCATGCAATCACTTTTACTATAATTTTTTGTGCATCCTGAATTTTATTGACATTCGATGGATGATTGTGAAATAAACCTTTCGCCCGGAAAAATTGGTCTCTCGACAAGCAGGTATCTAATTGCTGATAAGGCAGTTATCAAATCCTTTTTTTTTTGTCAAACAATTAAGTAATCGACTATTCATCGAACTATTGTATTTGTATTGAATTTATATTATTATGTTATATACTTATAGAATTTATATGGATGAGGAATTCCAAAAAAAAAATTTTTTTCAATCATGTCGAAGTACGCTTCTTCTTATTTGGGGGTAGTTTGCAATGTTTCAAGGGTTGTAGGGGGATCCAAAGATTTTGAAAAAAATCAGGGCTATTTTTGGGGTTTTAAACATCCAATTCAACCTGAAATACCTCATATACATTTAATCTAATTCATATTGTATAATAATAATCGAAGTATATGATGTGTATTTAATTCTATAATCTATCACATTATTATTATTTTTTCCTCTTCGTAAATGTATATAAATAGACGTAAGACGATCTTCAATCTCATAAAAAGCACCCAAAACAATAATAAAAATTCAGTAGAAATATTACATTTTAGTGCGACGTTAAATACCGCTTCATTAATCAGTATGAGAGGACCAAATAATAAAATTAATAAAACGTTAATTCGTGCCCATTCAAGGCCAATAATCTCTATGGTATCACGAAGGGCACGAAGGGCATAGCTCTGATAGCTAGCAGCTCGCAGCCACTACGAGGGTGTCTAGCTTTTCCTTTGATCCTTTCTCCATTTAAGTAGACGAAATGGGTATGAAGTACACGTGCCACGTCATACCTCAACGGAATGCTGATACAAACCGCGAAGCCATTTATCACCCTCAATCGGCGATCCTCCATTGCGGGACCTCTCCCCACTCTCGCACCTATCGCTCTGTCGCGATACTTCAATCAGCTAATTAATATCGTATCGCCATTAGTGTGGCTCGTTCAGAGTTAACGCGCTACTATTACGTGGTGATAGACCGACGTCTTTGAGGGTTTCAGATGCAAGTTACACGTTTCCTCCTTACCCGCGAATTTCCTCGTCTTTCGATTATAATTAATGCCCTTTGAATGACAATTTTATCGTGATCCACACTCGAATTAATCAACATTTGACAACTTATTTCGGTAGAGACATTTTTTTTTTTTACTAATTATAATTAATATTCTATGTATAAATATGTAAAAACTATAATTTATTGTAATACAGTAGTTGCAGTTGAATACTGTAGTTGGTATATTTGTATACTTTTATAAATATTTTTATGATATAAAAAATAATTATTAATAATTTTTTTTTCAATAATAATTTAGAATAATTAAAATGATTGGAAATAATACGTAACGATGTTTTTGAGGTATTTATGAGCTTAAGGTGGAAGCCCGAGCCAGCGAATGTGTCCTCATTGAGGGTTGCTGTCCAGAATCGACTCAATTCCGACGGAATTTGAGGCGGAATCCGGGAGTATAGCGACAGACGTCTGGCCACCCTTTACCTACGAGGGTGGAGCACTTGCATGAGCAAACACGAACGGATGGATTTACTTCTGTAGATATACCGACGAATGTTGGTATCACGGTCTCTGCAATAAGGTACTCGTCCATCGAACCATGGATCATCCCTTTTGATATCACACCCCTCGCTGGAGAATTGGAATTTTTGATCGAGTGATTAATCAACCACCGATGATTTATATTCGTGGAATTTATGGTTCAATAAATTTCATCGTAATGGCGAGTGAATATTTCAAATACTCGCCTCAGGTTAGATGTATATTCCGTAGGCTCGATATTCATGTTATATTAATATTATATACACTCATCAAAAAATTGAAGGAGCAGAACATTTTTCCATTTTTTTACGTGATTTTTACGTGATTAGCTTCGCGAAAAATTGTCGTATTGAGATGAATAAAAAAGCATTTTCGAGCTTGCCATGTCTGGTTTTAAAATATTATGATGGAATTTTTTTCCTCGCTATTAATCATGGCACAATCAAGAGAAATTTCGCGAAAAAAAATTTCCAAAAAGTTTTCGTTTTTCAGAGTTGTCCCCGAGATCGAGAAAATTGTTTCTGACTTAATTAATAACACAGTCACTTAGCCTGATTCTTTACTTTCGATTTCATTTTTTTATTTTTTCTGTACATTTGTACTTCCAGAAATACTTGCAACGTACTGGTTAATTTTCTAGATAACCAGAAAAAGCGATTCTTTGTCCACTTTTTCAAGTCAATGCAAAGGCTGAAAAAAATTTCTTTTTTCCAAAACAATACTCAAAACTCATACTCAGTTAATTTGAGTTTCCAAAACTGCAGGTCGATTTGCTATAGGATAACCGGTTCATGAGATATCGATGATCAAACGAAAAGTGACTGTGTTATTGATGAAGTCAGGACAAATTTTCTCGATCCCGGGGACTTTGAGAAACGAAAAATTGTTTGAAAAATTTTTTTTCCGAAATTTCTCTTGATTGTACCTCGATCAATGGCCGGAAAAAAAATTCCATCATAAGATTTCAAAACTAGACACGTCAAGCTTGAAAATGCTTTTTCATTCATCTCGATACGACCATTTTTCGCGAAAAAATGTCTGTTCCTTCAAAAGCCCTGCATTCCGGGGGATCTACCAGTCAGTAAACGGTCTCTTTTCGCTCTACGCACGTACAATTACCTCACCACTATACCTGCCCAGCTCTTTCCATGACTGGCAATTTCTCGCCTCTTTCCCTTTTACGATAAAAACAAAACAAAAATAATAAAACGATCCCGTCCGCGTAGCGCTTTGATAAATTTTCTTTCCACTCGCGAATGTTACCATCGAGGCCTGAAATTAACGCACCTATATGTACATTACTCTGTCATCAAGTCACGAGTTTTCTAATATAAAAACGTACAGGATGGTTTTTGTGTTTTCAATTTCGCTAGTTTTCTTGGAATTACAGAGAGAATTCAATATGCGTGAAATGGTCACAATTATTTGGATTTTGAGCTTTGAGTAAATACGAGCTTGGTAATATTGTCGCAAGGGCTTAGCCTTCTCTGTTGAATGCTGAACGTGAGCCTCCTTACAAAATTCCAGTTAAAAAGGAATGTTAATATCATGTTCTTAATACATATATGTGTTACATATATACTGAAGTTTGTCGGAAGCAAACACATCGCGTCCGTGTTTCTTCTCGTCCGTCTTTATTGCGTCTGGTAACACGAAATCAAAAGCGCGAAAGCTCGGTCGTCTGCTTAATATTTGTTCGCAAGTCTCAAACTATCTCCAAATCGTCGCGCCGAGTTCGAAATCATCGTATTAACAATGCATCAATTCGTTATTATAAAACAGTATTCTCAAATCTTGTAAGATTTATTTAAAAATTTATCTCATCGAAACAAATACTTACAAACATTTTTAAGATAGTCTTTTGAATTTTTGTAAGACCTAGTCAAAATTTAAGTCCATTAACACAAAACTTTACTAACATTTTATTAATTTGTACTCTTTATAAATTAATCTTAACCAATAAACCTTCGAACAATTTTTAGGGGTGGCGCTCATTTTTTAAAGTTTCAACCGTGAAAACTTAAAAAATCCGGCGCAACCCCTACCATGTTTCGATCGAGGTAATCGAGATCGAGATCGAGCTCTCACCCCGATCCTGCGCATGCAAGATCCTTTGACCCTGACGCGCCCCGTGAAAATCGGCGAAAATTTCTTTCGCGCCCGGTCGCCCTAACGCGCATACCTTCCCGGGATTTCGATCTTTCGTGACATTGACAGTCGCAACCATGCCGATTCGGACCACTTATCCTCCGACCATTCGATTAACCGACCTGTCGGAGCATTGAACATTCCCCACTTCTATCCGCACCCGATTCGCACCCTCCACGGCTCCGCATCGATTCACGCTTATAAAAACACGTTGTGCGGTAAGTCGCGAGTCGTTGTTCAAGATTCATGGTGGCTGCGGTCCGACCGTTAGTTGCGGACGGTCGGGTGATCGGTACGGTTAGTTGATGAGTGAGACTTCGGGGGATGCACGGGAAACCCGAGGCCGAAGATCCGAGAGGAGCACATCCTCGAAGAAGATGGAATCAAAGCGACGGGATGAGAGCCTACGTTCGCACAAGAGCGTAGTTCGACGGGGGTCGGAGGAGGGGGGGGGGGGGGCGCGAACGGGGTCGAAACGTCCGAACGAACGAACCGAGAGAAGGGGGGAGGGTATGGATGGTTTCCCGAAGCTCCCTCGGTTCTGGTTATCGTACACTCTCGAAGCGTGTGTGCACAGACGGAAGCGCGTGGGGGAGGGCCAGAACCACGTCTCTTCGCCGAGACGGTTTGCGCCCCCGAGGGAATCGTCTAGCCGCACCGCGCACTGCATCTCGCATCCTCGCATCTCGCCCACCGCCTAACGCGTTCCCGGCTGCCCTACGAGGGACGTCGGAGGGACGAGGAATATCGGGAATTTTCGCCACCCTACTCTTTCTCGGTCTTCGTGTCGCTCCCGCTCTCTCTCTCTCTCTCTCTCTCTCTCTCTCTCTCTCTCTCTCTTTCTCATTGTAGCTCTATCTTTCTCTGGAAGGTTCTGTAAATGTTACAGTAATCTACATTTGATGTGGATTTAATCTACTCTTGGTCTACATTTGAACTACCGGGATCGAAGGAATAACGTGAATATTAATTAGTGTACATTGAATCTACGTTTTATGGGATTTACAGGCAATCAATGTTTCAACTACTGCAATGGAACGAATGATCTAAATAACGTGAATATTACGATCAATCTGAGTTTAATCTACATTAATCTACACCTAATCTACACTTAATTTCGATTCAAACTACGACAATATAACAAATAACCTTAATAATCTAGATATTAAAATTAATCTACATTTGGTCTACATTCAATCTACACTTAACTTACGCTTAATGGACATTTTAACTCCCACTATCTAGCATAAGTAAATATCGACAACGAACTAGCATAAATCGTATAAAAAAGCGAATCGAATAGAGTGCCACATCCAATTTAATCTACCTAAAGAGTTTAGCAAAAATTAAAAAAAAAATTATAACTCGACTAACTCTGGTACCACACTACCAACGCTAAGAATCACGAAAAAGCAATCAATCGAATCTGTCTCTCCCTCTTCATCTTTTCGTAGTTATATCGAGTTTGTTATTTAAATTCACAATCTATTTCTCGTTATATCGTTTCCATCCCCGTTACAACGCAGTTTATCTTCCTGTTATTATTTTTATTTCTATTTAATGTTATTTATATCTCTAGTTAAGGATTATATTTCGTACATCTAGATTTTCTTCTTCACGCAACTGTTAACATTCTAATTTTTATTGTTTTGTTATCAACACTTCTGCCTTCTAGTTGAACCACGGCATAATAAACAAGTAGTTAATTAATTAATTTTTTACACTCTCTTCGATTATACCTCTCTCATTACACTAATAAATCTATATACATATCTTTATCTCTCTTCAATGATATCCCTCTCTCGTCTCTCGAACTTTTACCCGCTTCTTTTCTCAGACGTACATTTCTCCGAACCATCGCTGTCCACCGCACGTACCGCCATCACCGTGCTCTCCCGTGTGCATTTTCTCCAGTTTCCGCCATGGTTCCTCGATAGCCTCGGATGGTCCATCCATCTTTCGCCGAGACGTCCCGTACCCGTTCGGTATAAGGAACGCTCGATCTCTCGAACCTTACGTCTGACCTTCTCTCTCGCATCCCGTCGCGATCTCGCTCTTCCGCTTCCGAACGTTTTATGGTCCTTCGACTTTGCCTTTTCGTACGAACCGACGAGGTTACTCCGGGCCGGAGGGTGGCTTCGCTCCCTCTCAACGAGCCTTGCTGCCTCGTAGATATCTCGACCCTCAACCCTAATTCACGATGCCGCTCCCTTTGGTATTCCCGGTAATTTTCGCTACGTCGACTCTATCCTCATTTCCAGGACTTCGTCTATCGGTATAAGAAAACTTCTGAGCTCTTCGTCCTATTTACTCCGGAATTATTGTTGGTGACCGGAAGTGTATTAAATAAAGAAATTCGTTTCAATTTTGAAAAAAAGAAAAAATAAAATAAGATAATTATAAAGAAATAAAAGTAAAATATATAAGAATGAGTATGATATCGTCAATTGAATAATAGAGACCTTCGCATTGTTTATTTAACGATATTACATTTATTTTTATTCATTATATATTTTTCTTTTCAAAATTGAAAGGATAAAATAATGTTATTCACTTCCGGTTGGTAAAAATAATTTGCACTTTTCCTTCATTCCAAAGTCATGGACGAGTAATGTTTGTAATTATTACACCTGTGACCAACATGTAGCACGAACAGTTTGTGGTAAGCATTTGCAAACTTTCAAAGCACGTATGCTTCTGTAATAAATTCAGAAACGCGTACTTTGTAGGAATAACAGATTTCTTTTAGTTCCGCGAACGGGAAAAAGTCCATTTTTACCTCATAGTAATTACAAGCAAGGACAAATAGCCGGAGCAGTCGCAACACTTATTAGAAACTCACGATGTATAAATTAAAAACACGGCATGGAGGAGAGGTAGGGAGACGTGTACGAGTTATATTATGTTTGTCGTAAAATTTACAACTGCATTCATCAAAGCGAGCGATGTCGGTATCGCGGTAAACATTTCGCAAAATTCACGCGATACAACTTTGCCAATTAAGCGAGTGGGACACTGCTAATTAATAGCGTGTTTGAAGGAGTCACTGTGTATGAAGGAAAAAGTTTTTTTCGAAAAAACTGTAACCCACAACGTGATGTGACACAACACGATGAGAAGTAAACGAATATTGCGATAAATTGCGTAGTCGGAGCAGGAAAAAAATTGTGGTTTCTCGCCCTCGCTGATTTAAAACAAAAGGGTTACGATGTACATACATAGGGTGTTCCGGGTCAAATCGGACGGTCAAAACCCTGGTGATTACATAGATAATTTTTTTTTGGCTTCCATTCGACCCTAAAAACACTCTGGATCCTACTTAGAATTTTCGGATCCCCCTACAACCGTTGAAAATTGAGGACCAACCGCCAATAAAGAAAAGCATAATAGAGAATTTTAACTTTTTTGGGCGATGACTTTGCGGAAGGTCGAAACATGGAGTTTGGAAAAAATTTCAGAGGTCGATCTTTATGCCAACAATTTTTTTTTAAATAAAAAAAATTATGACTTTTTAAAATCTATTTCTGGTGTTTTGTTTATTATTGTTTCTGTCTCATTAATTAATATAATAAGATAGAAAATGTAGTCAGAGAAAATAATTATAATAACAATAATGAAGATCACAGTAGTTAGAATAATAATAGTACTACTAGTTTGGTTACGGGTTTCAATAATTCATCATTTTTTCATCAAAATTTTCGACAATATTTTTTATTCCGGTAAAAAATAGTTGCAATAACGATGCCACTCTGAAATTTCGGTAAACTTCATTTTTTTGAACTAATAGAATCATAAAGAAAAAAAACTAAATTTCCTATCATATCGAAACATATTGTTTCTTCTTCGGGGATAGTTTTACTTTTTTTTGAAGGACTGCACAGTGATCCAAAAAACTCTAAAAAAATCAAGGGTGTTTTAGGCGTCAAATGTAAGCCAGAAAAAATTATGAACTGAATCGCTAAGACTCAGAGTTTTGAGCGTCCGATCAACGGTGGAATATCACATATATACACGTATATATGTTGAATAATTATCGTGAAAGGTGGGATCGTGGGGGCGAGGGAGAAAGGCGGAGAAGAAAAGGAAGAATTGTGGCGTGTAGGAGGAACCTCCGGCTGTGGAACTCGAGAAAGTAATGTGCGATCGAGACAAGCGCTCGCCCGTTTATAATAGTTTACCGAAGCAAAGCCTTTTTCTCGTTGGTCCCCTTCCACCTTCGCAAGCGCCCTCGCTCTTCCGCTTCTGTTCTGGGATACCCCGAACAGCCCCCAGCAGTTTTCTTGGCGTCGCCTCGACCATTTCCACGTACCTACCCCCGGGTACTGCTGGTCGGTCTTAACATGCTTCTCTCTCTCTCCCTTTCCCTTTCCCTCTCTCTTCCGCAATACATCTCTCGTCCTTACCACCTCGTTCACTCCTTTCCACGGTATCTCTTTCTCTTCCATAATCTTTCACTTTCTTTCTCCTCCGTCTTTCCATAATTTACAAGAAAAAACTTGACTCGAAACCGCGGTTCGAATCCCTCTTTTTCGTTTACTCATCCTAAAGCTCACTCGCGTTCTCTCGTTCACTCAACATCGTATTCCGTTGTGAAATTTCACGAAATTGCTTTATAATTTCTGATTTATACTTTCTTCGCAACACAACCGGGGGGGGGGGGTTAGTTTGTTTGCATTTCGAGCGGCAAAAAGACTTCGCAGCCTCCATTTGTGGTCCACACTCTGTCCGTTCCCCGTCCGCGGCTTCGGCAAACAGTTTCGACGGTTGTGCCAACTGTGGTCGCTCGCTGGGGATCTCGGGGCAAAACGGCATACCCCGAAGATATTGAAAAAACAAAAGCAATCAATTATCCAAGCGGATAAAAAAATTCTGGACTTTTTGTTCGATTGTTGGACATTTTTATTTCTGATTAATAAGCATTATATGTAAGCAACGTGGTAGTGATTCAGTGGTTTTTGTTTATCTTTAGGTGGGCCGTTTTGTCACACGGTTCCTCATTCATGTAACCGAGGACCATTATCACTTACTCGAAGACACGTTGCATGATAAATTTCGGCACGACAACGTGAATACTCGACTCGAATCCAAGTCACGTATTTTCTACTGTGAGGATTTAGTACGAGCAAGAGATTCAACCATTTTCGAATGGCACGTTGCGACGGACTAGCATCCTCGGCGAAGCCTTACATCTCTCTTACTCAACGACAGCTTATGGAGTCCGAAAAAGGCTTTGGCCAAAAGTGTTTTCATTTTGTCTATTTCTTTTTATAGAGGAAAAAAATCTGTCTACAGGCATAGGAAATTCTTTTTTTGAGTACACGTAACGTTAAATTTATACTTTAAATCGTGTACCATTTTTGAAATTCGTAATCAGTGAATTATTTACGTCAAACAATCATTCGAGTCATCCCAAATCGATGTAACTTTTTTTCTCCCCAACTTTTTCGCCTTTGGCCCAGATTTTTAATTTGAAAAAAAAATTCTTAATATACTTTCAGTGTACGCCGTTTTGCCCCAGGATATCTTATGAGCAACCGCAAATAGCTGGATAAAAGTTGTACGGATTCCGAATGAACTGAATTTACAAAAATGTGTAGGGACAGTGGGGGAGGTGGGAAAATTGGGTAGGGACAGACTTTGCGTGGAATAAAATATGCGATCACCCGGTATGTGATAATGTAAATGCGAAAAAGGCGTTTGACCTACCACGTACGGTTCGCCAATACATGCGTGGTGGTGGTCCATTGAATTCACGGAAATCTCTGATTTCAAATTCGTCTCTTCTCATCCTTCTTCAAACCGTTGGACCAGACACGATAGCGATAACCCTTTCCACGGATTCGTTCGTGAATATAGAACGATGGAAAATCGAATATTGAAATTTGGCTCGTCTACGGGGCGCTACCCCATATATACATGTATATATGGGTATGTGTATATATATCTACGCACCTATACCGGAAGTACGAGATCTACCAAATTTTCTGCCGCGTCTGCGCGTCTTGCGCGTTCGTATTTGCATATCTGTTAGGGTGGTACTTATTTAGGTAATTTTCGGGTTTTTATCGCACCCGGATATGAATCTGTTTCAAAGGAAAAATAAAGATTTTAAGCTTGATTTGAACTTTACAGTTCAACCCTTACTATGCGCTGATTCGAGGTGGAGTTTCCCGTTTAAAATACATGCCATTTTTTTTCTTTTTCCGGTAATTATATTGGCGGGGGGACTGTTTATTCTTGGGAAAATCCAATACTATATGAAATTAATGAATATGGACCCTACTTTTACCAAAAAAAAAAAAATATATATATATGTATGGGTCATCTCGTTTACACCGTTCCTCTGATGATTAATCGAATAATTCTGAATGATAATCTAATGATAATGAATATATATGAATATATGAATATTCTTATAATGATAAATAATCATATTAATATTTGGAATTTATTTAAATAATTTTGAAATAAGTAGAATATTGGAGAGTCCCAGGGCTCTGTCTTGGTTGTGGTTGCTTGAAAAGGTTATGTAGGGTATTTTCCGCCCATTTTAGTGAGCGGGTCCCTGGGACCCTCATATATATACGTGCTGACGCAACGAGACCGTTAACTTTTCGCCGCGTCAGCTTTGTCGTTTGTGCACCTCCCACGAGTTCCGGATTTCGCGCCCTTTTCGACGAACCCTTCGCGTTCGTTCTTCGCGACTGGAAAAGATCGCAGCGAACACGTTGCCTTTGACAGGACAAAAAGTGCGAGCAACGTGGTTTTCCATCCATGATTTTTTCGCTTTTCTACGGTCTCGTAGCTTCTGAACGGATTTTCAATTTTTGTATTCCTTTAGTTGATGGAAGTTTTTATTATTTTTGGCATTTTTTCTTTCTTTCACGGAAGGAATACTAAAATTTCTTTTAACCTTCATGGGCCTGTCGATCTGTATAATTTTTGAGAGCTCCACTAACTCGCTTGCCCAGTCGGTAACTGAGTTTTATAATTATAATCACAATGAAAATAAATGTAGTAGTAGTATTTTCAAAAATAATTATTGATAATTATAACCGAGCTGGCAACCTTGTAGAAAATAAAAAACGTACACAGATATACAGGCCCATGGAGGTTCTATATATAATAATAATAGTAATAATAATAATGATTATAATATTAAAATTATATGATAATCATAATAATACTAATAATATTATTATCATTATTATTATTGATATGATATAATAATTATTATTATGATTATTATTATTTTATTATTATATAATACCAATAATTATAATAATTATAATTTTTTATTATTATTATATTATTATTATTATTATATAATAATAATAAAAAATTATAATTATTATAATTATTGATATTATATAATAATATAATAATAATTATTATTATTGTTATTATTATTATTATTATTTCTGTTATTATTATTATTATTACTATTATCATTATCATCATCATTATTATTATTGCTTCCGGGATCGAAAATTGATTCCCAAGAGAATTGCGAGTTCGAACTGTACCTGTCTCGTAACACCACAACCGTTGATTCCGTAAATAAAAAATTATGCAACAAAACTCCATCAGGAAATGGAAAATAGCCCATGGGCGAATGCCGTTTCCGACGAATGGCATCCGTTGCGAACGTTAAAATCGTTGTAAAATGTACGAGTTGTGCGTAGCTGAACAGTTACATAAACGAACGGAAAAAAAAAGTTTTTTCACCGGTAGATATACGACGATACCGGGAGCCGTTTGTCGTGACGGAAATGATCGACGCACCCGTTCGTCCAATAGTAATTCAATTTCGGTTACGTATGGGCGTCCGTCCGTCGCCGGCAATGCCTCACCGGAGCGCTCGCTATTGCCGTACAACCGGCCGTTACTGCGAAGAGCTCAAAGCCGGCTGACTATAACCGACTGTTACTACTCGCCGGACTCGACGGTCGGCTCATTTGCGATTCCAACGAGCGGCGAATTATTATCGGTTTTTTTTTGTCTTCTTTACTTTCAAATCGTTGATGCGTAATTGACAATAGGCGATGAGGTCACCGGTGACTGAGTTTGACGATGGAATATGGATTACTGTTATTTTTTTTATGGAGATAGGATTTTTTATTGAGGATCCGTTGTGGTGTAAAAGTTGTGGAAATACATTTTTTCAAAACGGTGGAAGCTCTCGAAAGAAGAGATTTCGTGACGTTGGTCTCAAATTTGGTCACAAAAAAAAATATTTGAATTCACCAATTTTGTTTGGAAATTTATATACATCGTGCTATGTCGACACAATCAATGAGATAATTGGAAATCAACGTTGCTGCAGTTTCACGTACATCATTTATCGAATAATTCGTACCCTTTTCTCAAAACGGTGGAAGCTTTCAAAGTAGAAGTTTTTAAGTCGTTGGTCTCAAATTCTACCAGATAAAAACGATGTTTAGATTCTCCAAATTCGTTTAAAAATAAATATATCTCGTGCTATCTCGACACAACCAATTGCCCAGTCGACGATCACTGTCACCGTACGGTCACGTATATCACTCATCATAAAATACTTTCGCTTTCAAATCCTTACAGCCAAATTCTCCATAAATATTCGCACCACGTTCGTAATGCATATAAAAAAAAATACAGCAACATCGTCGAGGCATCAGCTGGTACTCCGTAAAATAATCTATTCTATTTTTATTCTTTGCTTTCATTTTATTCCATTATTATTGTTGAATTTTTATTTTTTTCGTCCCTTGAATATTTTGTTCTTCATTCCGAGGCCTCCGGCCGTGGCATCGCCGCGCCTCCGAGCGTGTCTAGCGTTACATCGATGACTTGGCCGAGAATATCTCCGACAATGGTCACAGCCGCTCTCTGTTTAGGGAAGAGGCCGGGGGTGAGATAGCGAAAAAATTCCGAAGCCAGAGAGGGCGACGATGAGCAGCAGCGACGACGAAAGAGAGCGGAAAAGTGTAACCGGGGAAGTTGGCAGATCTGCCAACTGGCTGTAGACGCGCCGTCTCGCCCCCCCCCCACCTTCCCACTTCGCAACAACCTTTTCCCGAACGTGATCTCCGTGAAACCCAACGCTTCGTCTCTCTCGTGTCCCTCTTGCCTCTCACCTTTCCCCTCTCACACTGTCGTCCCTCGTTTCTCACCTTCTCGCTCTCGTACTCCGATCTAAGCGCGAATCGTCGGTGCGAGTGAATTAGCAAGCCAAATCTGTTTGGAAAGAGTGTCGGTCGGACGAGCCAGTCAGCCAAGCTCCCTCCAACCATCTTCGCAATATTCCGTCTCTTTCCATCTCTCTCTCTCTGTCTCTCTCTCTCTCTCTCTCTCCCTCTCTCTCTCGCTCTCTGTCTTGCTCACGTCCCAAGCCACGATTTATCCCCGAAAGAAAATCACGCTTATCGATTTGTCATAACGTCCTGCGATATGCCCGCAACATATTTCACACACGTGTTCGTAAATTCGTTGTTTCAACGCCCCAGAACGCCCCCCCCCCCCTCGGGCCGCTTTTTTAAGCCACCCCCGCACGGACGGATAAATAAAAAGTACACCCTTTGCTTTCGGATATCGAATGTAACACAAATACGTTAGATTCATGAATATGTATGGCTCTTGTCAATCATTGCGGATTGTCTAATCACATATATGATTGAGAAATTACTTTTTTGTTTTTCATTTTGAGAAGGTGACACATTTGGGAATGTAATTTGCAAGTTCACGAATTGATGTTGCAATTCTGATCGCATGAGAAGGAAAAACAAGAGAAGAAAGGAAAACAAAACATTTTGATAACTCTTGAATTGGAAATACCACTCGTTATCGAGTGGCACGAGATTCGACACACAGTTTGATATTTGTGTTAACGAGAATCGTTAGTCGAGAATGTCGATGGAAGCCTTCCGGCGACCAAGTTTGAGGTTTCGATCAAAATGTAATAGAATCGACGTGGCAATTATTCCCCTTGTGTCTTTTTCGTTTCCTTGCTTTTTTTAATTTTTAACAAATTGATTGTTCCTATCAATGTATCAGCCACGAGGGGTGCTCGAAAGCTATGGTTTGATAAGAGAGGGTGGGCGTAACGCTCGTTACTCCGAGAAACATGAAATTTCGATTAAACCACATCCGTGGCGGCTGACAAAATTGACATTCTCTCTCTCCCTTTCTCCCTCTCTCTCTCTCTTTCGCTCTCTTCTCCCTTTCATTTTTTCTTCAAGCTGCGTCATCTCTAGTTCAATAACGAAGTTACCGCGATATCCAATCATAAACGGGACAGCCTTCGAATGGCCATTGTCCCGTTCGCCCCCGCGTTCCACCGCTCGGGTTATTTTATCTTGGTCTCTCTGTGACCGACTCAACTTTTTCAACGAATTTCCAACGATGAATCTTCCCTCCGCCTCCCTCTACCCAATTTCACAGAACAAACGTATCCGCAAATGGGTCAAAAATAACAATAGTCCAATAACAAATGGGTGAGTAATTAATTTTCGCGATTAAAGTTTGAAAATGTTTGATGATGATTGTTGCCATTGATTGGCTTATTGGTTTATGTAAAATGGTGACACCGGTTCATTCAACGAGATGGGCATGGATCAAGGTTCCGAATGTTCAAAGTTTCGACGTCGGTGAATTTCGAAAATGTGATGTTCCGACCGCCAATGGTTCGACCGATCAAAACTCAATAAATAACTTTTATATAGATATAGTCACATATTTCGCGAAAGAGCCCGGTTGGACAACACTTTAACTGTTTCTCAGCGTCGGGAGGCTTATACTATTTCAGGAGTCCGATTGGCGCCTGTGGCAGTTTTGACCAGCCTATGGTTTTATTTTCGGAAATGCGAGCGGTCGAGACAAAACTTTCACAAGCGCCAATAGGGCGTCTGGAATAGTATAGTATATTATAGCAATTACGCAGCTGTACCTATGGATATGTTTTCGGAATTTTTCTCGTTCCGGATATTGGCACCGTCGGAATTTTGAACACTCAGAATTTCGACCGGCACCCACGAATCCGTCAAAATCACAATCGTCCCATAATGAATACGTATACACTGAAAGAAAACGTTGGCCAGCATAACCGTCTTTTCGTGATTGTTGAACAGTTGGTCAAAGCACTCACTCAGAAAGATTAGTCAGCCATAGAGCATGGTGACCGTATCCATAATTATTTGTGCCGTCCTAAATAGTCATAGCATCAGTGAGTTTTTTCCCGTATACAGTCTGTAGCCGGGCGGAAAACGAGATTGGTATGGCATCCAACTCTTTAGATATATGCATCACGCAACATTCATTACAGTGGCGCGTCGGTTGCCCTTTGCGCGTGAACCGCTATTGCACGCGCGTTATATTTCGTTCAGTTCGTGGTGCAGTGTTCAGCAGCAATCAAGTAGGAAATTAAAATTGAAGGAGAGGACATTTTTTAGTGCAGAAGCGCAGCAGATTACAGCGCAAATCTTGGGACGAGATGGAGAAAACTGGAGAAAACAAGAAGCGTATCAACTGCGATAGCTTACCGGTGTTCCACTATTCTCATGCATGTCCAGTCATATGCGTTAGAATGTCAGTGAATAAAGTATATATTTCTTTCAGGTGTGCAGTGTAAAATTTACATTTGTAGGACATCTTTGTTTCACGTAAATTTGAATAAAATATATTTTAATAAAATTTCTCCCCACTTTCAATTTACGCGAGCAACAGCCCCGAAAAACTTTCGAACCTAACCTAAAACCGTCCTCACACGCAGATTAGTATCGTCCAAGAGAGGTAAGCAGGCCGGTTAACTCAATGACATAATCACATTTCTCTGACCAACAATATAGTCGTATCGTTTGTTCGAGTTGGATGAGGCAGTCAGGTTACAACTGTATTAGCCATCTTGAAATAGGTGACGTTACCGACTCCGAGCTGAGACCACATTTCTAGTGAGATATTCTGACCAATAAGGGATGGATAGCGTGACCAACTTCATCTCGTCGACCCATTTGTGGCTCCTACCGGCCAACTTTTTCTCTAAGTGTAAACAATTGGTTTGAATAATTAATACTTGAAAATCTTGATATTCATCCTTGCCATCGATCGATGGTTCATTGTTTCATTTCGAAACTTTTGTCAGTGGTTCATTCGACGAGGTTGTGGATAAGCGAAGGTTCTTAGCAGCTGTGGGGACGGATGTGACGAGATACATCACACAGAGATAACGAAGTTTGTTAGCCCGGGTTTGGAACTTAGGGAAACGGAGCTGCAGGGTAGCAGTACCTTAACCCGGAAGGAACTGGCAGACAGATTGTCGGAGGTGTCAGAACCCCGCGGGGAGAAACCTCGGGATGGTTTTCGTGACAGTTGGCCGCTGAATTAATAACCGTGCGAGTTTGTTCGGTGTACGTGAGATAGCGGGGAGTAAGATAATCAACGGATACACCGAAGAGCATAAACTTGATCGTGCTTTCACTCGATGCTTTTCCAACATTTCATTTCTTTCAAGGGACTATTTTATTTTCAAAACTATGAAAATTGCACGTTCGTAGAATCTTTTCTTTCTGTTAATGAAAACAATAAACAGTTAATTTTTTTTGTTTGTTGAAATCAATTATGGCTTACGGAAAATAATATTCAAATATTTTTTTCGATTGGTGATCAAATGGATTTGATTAATTTATGACGATGCCCTCAAACAATGGTGCGTGATGGTGGAAGGTACTGTGAAAATTGTCAGAAACTCGAAAATAATAGAGATTATTAGTCAGTGTGGGATTTTCTAGTGTGATAGGGAGGTTTTTTAATTTCAATAGCAATTAACAAATTGGTGAATATCCCAAAATTAATTGTCGAGTTTGGTCTCTTTTTCCAACAATCTTTCGTTCAAGAAAATGGAAATTGAAAAAAAACTTTTACATTTTTCTAAGGGATCTCATGGATCATGATGTGGCCGAATTCGAAACCAATGACTCGAAAACTTCTCCTTCGATCGCTTCCGCCCTTATAAACAAAAAATCATTTCCCAAAAATCACGTTCAAAAATTCGAATAAGAAACTTCGATGACGAATGTTGCACTCGCAATCAATCGGCGATGTCATATAATATCTCTACTACCTTTTCCAACTGTTCATTTCCACCAGGAATTTCACCTGTAGTAATTTTACACCAAAATGGTCTCCCCCCTCCCGCATTTGTCATTCTCCCCGACGTCCCACAGATAAATCTAATTTTGTACACGGTCACAACTCCGAATCCCGTCGAGATTGTGCGGTTCAAATAATTTTCTCCGTATTCGGTGTTGTGTCGCTCGAATCGGATTGCCTCGATTTCCGGGTTTTCCGGGGATACACCAACGAAATTGTAAGGAGTAAGTGCACGCCGGCGGTGAGTAAATGCGGTTTCCCACGTTCTTCGCCGTGGAGCGAACCACCATCGCACCGCACCAACGGCAACAACTCCGTGGAAACACCGACAACTTTACACTCAAGCTTCGAAAGTGATGTTTCCCCGAAAATTGACTTCGTGGCTTTTAATCCACGATAAAATTTTGGCACTTTCGGTACCGTTTCTTACCAGTTCCATCACTCGCGTACAACATCTTACAGACAACTTTACCCGCGTAGAATTTGATAATTTTCTTACTATTTAGGATTTTTTGTATTTCCGTTGTTACTTTCTGGTAGTAAATACGATGAAGTATTCACTTGGATGACACTTACATCCGCGGTCCCGTAAATCTTTACTAGTGCACGTGCATGCACTTGTGGGGCCTTTTCCTGGAATTGGGTGTTTATTCGAAAACGTTCGGCGTTTCACGGAACTCATCCTTCTTGATATTCATTCAAAAATATTCACCGGACGTATTTTTGTATTTTTGTATTTTTGTATTTTTGTATTTTTGTATTTTTGTATTTTTGTATTTTTGTATTTTTGTATTTTTGAATTTTTGTATTTTTGTATTTTTGTATTTTTGTATTTTTGTATTTTTGTATTTTTGTATTTTTGTATTTTTGTATTTTTGTATTTTTGTATTTTTGTATTTTTGTATTTTTGTATTTTTGTATTTTTGTATTTTTGTATTTTTGTATTTTTGTATTTTTGTATTTTTGTATTTTTGTATTTTTGTATTTTTGTATTTTTGTATTTTTGTATTTTTGTATTTTTGTATTTTTGTATTTTTGTATTTTTGTATTTTTGTATTTTTGTATTTTTGTATTTTTGTATTTTTGTATTTTTGTATTTTTGTATTTTTGTATTTTTGTATTTTTGTATTTTTGTATTTTTGTATTTTTGTATTTTTGTATTTTTGTATTTTTGTATTTTTGTATTTTTGTATTTTTGTATTTTTGTATTTTTGTATTTTTGTATTTTTGTATTTTTGTATTTTTGTATTTTTGTATTTTTGTATTTTTGTATTTTTTTATTTTTGTATTTTTGTATTTTTGTATTTTTGTATTTTTGTATTTTTGTATTTTTGTATTTTTGTATTTTTGTATTTTTGTATTTTTGTATTTTTGTATTTTTGTATTTTTGTATTTTTGTATTTTTGTATTTTTTCAGCTTAATTTCTATCGCCCAGGTGGGGGAAAGTCTCGCGTGTAAGGTTCGTGGCATCCATCAGGCAAAGTACGTTTACGGAAATGCAGTCTGCTGTGCAAGCTCTTGTAAGCTTGAGACCCGAGACCAGACAGTTGGCTTCGTCGTGCAGAGAAATTACCAGTGGCTTGAGGACACGAGCTTTTTCTTTTTTCTGTCGTTTCTTTTCCTTTTGACGAATGAAGCGCAGGTCTACTATCCAATTATCACGAGTGGGGCCGGAGGGCTCGACTCTCATTGCGGCTTTTTCTCTCTTCTTTCGTTTTACTTTTATTAAATTCTTCATCTTCAATTAACCGGAACGACGTTCCAACGTCCAACAGTCACATTTTTTCTTCATCTATGACGTTTTGGCAGTCGAAAATGTTGTAATAACTGCATCTAGAAAGAGGAAAAACACATTTTCTGTTTTTCCAGTCCATTGTTTCTGATCTGAAACGTTACGTTGTGTTAGAACATTGAAGAATTTTAATCTACACATGTTGCCGATTTTTTTTTGTTTTTTAACGAAATTAGAAACATCAATCGATTAATAAATCCATAACACAAGTTCCATAAATTGATAATTCAATTGCTTCATTCAAGAATAAAAAATAAAAAGAATGAGGTTTTCCATTATTTTTTCTTCTCATTTATTATTTATCAATGCTAATGCCAACTCGATGCAATTCGCTCATTGAATGAATTCTTTTTCAAGGTGAATAACACGGAAGCATCCACTCGACGAGGTTCGGGGTCATTCTCGTGAGTGTGTACTCAGATATTCGGCCAACTTCTCCGATAGCCACTTCGGAATTCCAGCCACTCGTGGAATCAAGACACTCCAAGAGTCCAGCCACTTTCGGCCGGAGCCACTCCGGCAGCTCGACTACTGCAGGAATCTCGTCAAAATCATTATCTTCTCGTTGAAGAAATATTGAATCAAAAGCAAACCCAACAAGCAACTGTCCAAAACAAGTGTTCCACCACTGAATACTCGATACGGCTCGAATGACATTGTACTATAAATGCTAATCGAATTAGGGTTTGTTCCATTAACCGTTTGGTATCCGTCCTATCCTGTACACTCTTACAACAAACGAAAATCAAAATAGTACCAATAATCCAATAATAAAAATATTAATAATAATAAGAAATAAAATTGTCTAAATAATATCAAACGGATAATAAATAATAAAGCACCAAATGAATGAACAAAAAAAAATAACGGAACAATAATGAAAATATAAACAATAATAAGGGATACGGAATAAAATATGGTCAATAAAAATCGAATAACCAATGAATAATAATAAAAGAAATTCTAAAAATAATATTGTAACGAATGATAAATAAAAAATAATATAATAATATATAATAATTAATGCAATAATAACCTTAAAATGAATTGAGGAAAAAAAAATAATAACGAATATAAAGAAATAAAATCCCCGATATAATTTTATCATATTTGATCCTCGAAAAATTCGTAACGACACGTTACGTACCTGAAATAAATCATCGGGCGTTGTCGCGTCGAGTGTACACATATATCCGACCGAAAGTGCTGCAGGTACTGATATAACTCGATAGAAAATTCAGCGACGGGACGACCTCGGATGATGCCGAGGATAAGAAGAAGAAGTGGAAGAAGCCGGAGGGAAGACAGTTAGACGAAGAGACGGGCGCGGATGGCGCCCAAGACGGTTCGCAGGGTCGAAGGCGCTTGCGTGCTTCAAGGTGTAAAGCATCGCGAAAAAGAATATGGCAAAACGGGGTTGAAACCCGGCGAGGTTGGAGGCTGGGAAACGGGGGTTGGTTCTGAAAGACGTTGCTTCGCATTCGGGACACGCGAGAGAACGGCCGGGGCATTCTTTTGCCGGCGGTTGTGAAGACGCTTGTGAAACATCGGATACCCGAGTCACTTTGAATCTGAAGAATTTACGAGCTATGTTTTACCGGCAAAGACACTGGGCACACGCGAGAAAATGGTAACAACGGAAAAAGTATCTAAGTCCGTTGCGATTACAGCATCGCGTTTCGCTTGTTTATTACGTCTTCGGGCGCCATTCTGTTGCACGATTCTCGTAAAATTAGTGGAAATGACGTTTCTGGTGAAAACGGACAATTTGGAACGATCAAACGGATATTCTATCGACCTGGCATTGACGATTGATCGTAATGATTGTTCTCGAACTTTCATTTTCGAAACTTGAAACATATTTTTCGAAAACCGTCGTTTTATTATTATTTTTTTCTTTTTGGTAGCAGCTCTCAAATGCGAGTTTTTGAATTGTCAATGCTAAATTTGGCTACACAATGCCTTACGTCATTCCTCGCAGAGATTTGGAAGCGTGTATTCTTTGAAACAAAGTTATATTGATTTTTGATCAAATAATTATCGGGAAAAGAGGCCGAACTCGACATTTAATTTTGGAATGGGCACCAGTTCGTGAATTTTTATCGGATGAATTAATCCTTCATCCATACTGGTTGATCATCTGTATTATTTTCATCTCCTTCAGATAACTTTTAGAGAAGTAGGACCTCCTTCGATCAGGGATCATTTTTCCGAACCACCAACCATCAAGTACATTTTTTGCAAACAAAAATACAAAGATTGGAATATTTTCTTCCAAAAGCCATAACTGTTTTCAATGCACAAAAAATGCAGTCCAACTATTGATCTCATGGATTAGAAAAAAAAAATCAAGGAATTTCGCAATAATCAAGTTTGTCACCCCGAAACGATCCCTTCAATTTCTCCCGACCTACGCGTTCCGTTCAAGCCCTTCCCGATTGATCAAACCCATCCGCACACACGGCTACGCCGCGCCCGTCCGTCAATTTTGGTTCCACCGATAACCCCTCCCAACCGGAAGCCCTCGACGTCAAACAACGCGCGATGGACATATCGCGGATTAATCAGAACAATCCCAGGGCAACTATCAATAATAACACAACGAAAGCCGTCTCGGTATCCGAAAGCCGACGCACACAGTCATCGATACGTGACACTCAGGTTGATGAGGTAGCATCACCCTCAGGTCACGGCGCCTCCACTCGTGAACACAACCTTGCCCCGTTGTATCGTCACGCGCTAGTTTCGACGTGAGTGAAGGAGATCCAAAACAAACAAACATTTATGTCTTGTTTGTGCGACAAACGACCATCCCCACCCTGAACGCAACGAATCAGTTGAATACACATACAGCCATAGACACACGGATCACAGAAACCTTAGTCGTGGTATTTGTTCCTGGCTTTGGCCACTTCCGGCACCCCGAATCAACGATACACCGGCTGGACAATCGTTCGGTCAATCGTTACGATCATTGTCGAACACGTGCATGGCTCCTGAATCTCAAATCCATCTCATGGTATGGGAATCCATATAAGAACCGCTGACAATTGTCAACTCGAGTCATCAACCGTAACACGGTTGCCATCCGGGCTCACAGCATTCTGCAATCACGCATCCTTGGATCATGTGATTTCGAATGATGACAGAGGAAACGTGTATATACGTTCGTGAAACTGCGAGCCGAGTTTCAGTCTCTGCAGAACTTGTCGGCTATATATGTTTGATTACATACTCGCAGCATTCTATATGTACACAGACGGTGCAGGAGTGCAGTAGAATTCGTCCAAAATTTGCAGCCACGAGTCCATTTGGCCTGTACGTCTCGTGCTTGCTTGTCCCATGTTTACCCCCGCCCCATTCCTCACTTTCCCGCTTTCCCCTTTACCCCTCGGTAACTCGCCGTGTGTCGTACCTTTGCCCGCAAGCTCTCATATCAAAGTGCACCGACTCGATGATACATATCCACATGCAAGCTCTTGAACCCGGACTCTCTGGATCCGGTGCGATGTCACAACTAACTAACATCACACGGATGGTTGTACGTGTCATTAGTCGGACGGCCATTGCTCGGCGAATATGCGCCGAAAGCTCGAAGGCTTGTAGGTGGACGGGTACGTGGATGCGAGTGCTCCTATCAATTATACAAATTGTGGAGGCGGCGATATTCGTCAGATATTACGTTCCAAAGTTCGCAGGTGCGAGAGATTGGAAGCTCGGATTCTGGGATGTTTCGGTAATTGAAGCAAATATAGAAAGTCGAATATGAGCGTGGGCGGCGTGGACTTATGGCGTGGATGTTTAACGGGATTTATCTTGTTTTTCGTAGAATTTATTTTTATCCGGTCAATGAAATTTAATTGAATTTGATTGAATCTGTTTGATCCGGTTTGATTCGATTAATTAGGGAGAAAAAAATTCAGTGGTTTTCCGCACACGTTCGTTTAATTTCAACCACGTAACACCTCGCTGCTTTGTGAATCTGATTGAATTAAATTGGATTGGATTAATTTGGTTCAGTTAATTTTTATTCTATTCGATCGATCGATGAGAGTAGATTTATAGTGATTTCGCGGGACATGCATCCGAACTTTTGGGCAATTTAATAAAATATACACGTTTATTTTGTTGAAGCTATCCAATTTTCATGGTCTTTTATTTTCCCCTTGGATCGATAAAAGACTCGTTATGGGATTGAAGGAGAAAAAGGAGATGTAAGAAATGAAATATCGAAGCCCACTCGTCATTCGCTTCGTAAAGTTTACGGCGTCGCGGGGCTTAACTCTCAAGGGTGTATTTTTTTGGATCCTCCCTCACACCAGAAAAACGCTTTTGACGGAACCTCTCGCCCCTTTCTACTAACGCACGAAGACTGTGGCGAATTTTAAACAAATTGTCTTGGGTAAAGTGAACCGCGATGGTGCGTGCTTCGATTTTCAAAGTTTGGTTTTCCAAAGCCCTCGGGCTTTCCATCGCAGGAGGCTCTCGTAAATCTAATGAAAGAATTGGGGTGCATGTGAGTACGTTTCAGGCGTGTCTTTATTCACATGCAACCCTAATTATAATCGGATTTCTAATTAACTTTACAATTGTTAGCCACCGCCTATCCATTCTTATTTTTCGGTATAAGTATTTCTTACTGACCGAGTATGCTTGTCAACTGAATGCTTTGCAAGTAAATAAATAAATAAATAAGTAAATACATTTAAAATAAAAATTAAAAAAAAAAGCAATGAAAAAAAACCTTCGGTTCGACGTTAAGACAAAACATCAAAAAAATAACATTGAAGGCAATACAGAAGGATGGAAAATTGAAAGGTCTGAAAACCCTTACAAGAAGCAAGATAGAAATCCCCTGAAAACCTCGAAAATACGGCAAAAACGAGAGAAGAAAGAAAAAGGAAAGATGAAATAAAGACGAATCTTTGGAGCGCGGTGGCTGTTTTAGCCGTTCCGTGCAGAGAGAATGAAGACCGTTTGAACTGCCGGGGGATCTCCGAAGCGATTTGTACGAAGGCTTTGATTTATATAAGTCCTGTGAGTCGGTCTTCCTGCGAAGAGGTTTCGTCGGGAAGCGTTACAGCCAGGACGAGCTCCTCCCTCTCCCTCCGTCGCTGAAACTTTTTCCGAATCCGTCGACTCGGGTTTTTCACCAACGTTTCGCGGCAACCTTTCGCAGCGGTTTCCCGGCAACGTCGCGCGAGAATCTCGAGGTTGGCGTCCGCGAGTCCTTGTTCGCTCGCGGCACGAACCCGAAGGCTCCTTGGAAAAGGGAGTACAGGACGAGTACGAGCGCGTGTAACAGCGAGGAACGTTGAGAAACGGGGCGGAGATTTTTCGTAGCTTCTATCGCGTACGTTTCGGTTAAGAAAAGAGCGAGGAAATGATAACGAAAGAGTAAAAAAGAGAGAGAGAGTGCGAGGGAGGGAGGGTGGGAGGGAGAAGGAGGGATGGAAGGACTAGAGCTTCCAGTTGGCTCGGTCCATTTCTCGTTCTGGGCTGGTTTCACTGAGAAATATGATTTACGACGTCCAAGTCGACTCCAGACACGGAGAAACGAAGCTGCGGGGTTGAAAGGGGGGCTGGAGGAACAGCGATATATGGAAGACGAGGAGTCGAAAGGGGTACACGAAAGCCGCCCGCTAATGGCTTCGCAAATCGTACCGTGCGTCTCTCGTCGTTGCCATATTTTCCCATCGCGACGTGACGAATAAATTATGTTGCGTGATTTTAAGTTGATATTTCGGGTTTTGATCGAAGTTCGGAATGGTCGGAGTTTGGACGGTGCAAAATTGCGAAAATGCGATGTTCCGACCGCAGATGTTTCGACCGAGCATGGTTTTGACAGCCCAACGATGGGCAAATTTGTACTTGAGGAGTACCTAAGAATGAGCCTGAATGAACAATTTAATGAAGCTGAAGCGATATGGCATGGATGTGACATCGCTCTTTGATCGTAAATACACAAACAACTAATCTCGACACTTAACTTTGAAATCACTACCATTAGTCACCTTTCGTCGGAAACGAAGATCCTTGCGCAAGACGTTAAGTTTTCTCGTACCGATTAATAATCCGTATTTTTTTTTCTTCGTTTCGGATAATTTTGACAGGAGTACGACCTTTCACCATCGGGCGCCATTTCTCTTCGCAAGTATGAAGAAAAGAAATTAAAATAATTTTCAGGTAAAGTGCATATCTCCTTTCCATAAATGGAAAAGAAATTCATGGAAATCAATGATTTTCAGGGGCATCACGCTCGAGTTGTCCTTTGAATGTGAAATCTTGTTTGTCGGATGTTTGTGACGATGTAGCGTGACCGGAATTGAGTCTCCGTACAGTTGATTGATTATCGTGCATATATACATGTCCGTGTGCGGATAGGAGAGGTCCACGCCATAATCCTTGTCACGTGAGTGCCGATAGGTGCTTTAGAGCCTTTGATGCACTTATCGAAGGGGCGTGACGGAGCGGGAGATACATCTATAGGACGTAGGGGTTTAGGAAGCGTCGCATCGGATTTGTAATGAAATTAATTAATTAGCTCGCCGGTCGACTGTATCCGCGCGAACGATGAGAACCGGAAACAAGGCTCAGGCCCGGTCAACCGCTAATTTATCCCGATGGACGAGACCCACACCCTCGGGACGCTAATCGTCGAGGGTGTCACGGTTTTGGCTTTCAACATCGTTTCGTCGCAAAATTTTGGTTTTGAGAACAAATTATCAACGAGCACTCATTTGACATCTAGAACAAAATATAAAAAGGTGACTGTTTTTCAACAAATCCTATGTACTGATTTTCTATAATTATAATCCTGGAAATTTGTTAAAATATCGTTCGTACAAATTTTTTTTTAAACTAAAATTTTGGAAATTAATTTAAAAATCGTTCTTACAGATTTTGAAAAAAAATGAAAATTTTGTAAATAAGTGAAAAACTGTTCTTACAGATATTGTTTTTTCAATGAAAACTCTTGGAATTAATTTAGAGGAAGGAAATGTTTTTGTATTCGGAAATTAACGTTGCAGATGTAAAAAGAATCAAGGTTACTTGACATTTTGATAATAAACGAAATTGCTGCTTTCAATGTAACGAATTGTGATAATAAGCAACAGATTGCTTGTTTTCTTATTATTTTTTCGCTCACTGGTTTCTCTCGTACCAGTTGAGACGCAAGCTTCGCGAGACTTTGGAATAAGAAGGAAAATGAAGAAAAAAAAACGAGAAATGAAAAAATAAAAAGTTGCGGTAAACACAGCGGTTGCCGTTCCCAAGAAGATGGAAAATTATGTTTGGCGTAGACTCAGCTGCATTTTCTCCCGTTCTGCTTGTTCGGCCGAGCTCACTGCAATTTCGTTCCATCTCCGTCGACTGCTGGCGTCTCTGTCTCAAACCTTTAGTTGAAAGCTTTCATCGCGAAGCTTTCCAGCGCGACTTGGATGACGATGTGGAAAATCAAGGGGTCGAGCATTTGGTCCTTCACTCGGTTTCGAAATTACTCGAAGCTTTGCTGGGGTCTTACGCAAGTTTTTAGTATTCAAGATAAACGTAAATTCTGATGATGTAACACAACGTTCTTTCACTGGCTCGCGCTAACATCCGGAAATAATGTTTGAAATTGTGAAGGATCGTGGTGTGGTCTTGAGAAAATCCGTAATTTCTTACGCTGGAGCATTGAATTCCGCTGTATTGATTCAGTCAAAGTTTTCGAAGTCCCGGTATCGGCTGGAAAGTCTACTTAAAATATTCTGAACCGTGCTAATTTACAGAAAGAAGCGAGACAGAGGGATTTTAAGAAATTATATATATTTGATTTGAAATATATTTAGAAATGGGATAATGGATATGATGTATAATTAATATAACTAATATTTTTATTGAGTTTCATAAAATGTTTATAGAGAAATTTTCAATAAATTATATGTACTTGATTTGAAGTCTCATGTCTTGGTATATATATATTTCGAGCTAAATGTCGAGATAACACCATATATATGATATATAATGTATACAACCATATATTTATAGAATTTCAAAAAATGTCATACATATTCGATTTGATATTTCGTATCTTGATATATTTATATGTATATATTAAATTCAAACTACATTTTAAGGTGATACAATTCATATAATATATGATAGATATAACTAATATGTTTATTGAATCAAACAAAATTTCCCCTCCCAAGAAGAAAAGATTTTTCATAAGTTATATATATATTCAGTTCAAAACACATATCGAGCAGATACAATGGAAATAATAAAATCTCAATTATATAAATTATATATTCTATCATATCAATATCATCATCAATTTAATATATCATCATCTATCATTATTATATTTTAATTTTATTTTCAAAAATGTTTCGCTCTCTCTCTCCCTCCCTCTTTCTCTCTCTCTCTCTCTCTCTCTCTCTCTCTGTCTCTCTCTCTCTCTTCTTGCTCCCTCGCTCGAGACGCTCCGGCAAGTACGATGCAGTCTACGCGCCATTTGTTACAAGAAACAGGTAGTTGAGCAAACTAATTCCTCCGTGATGCGAAGCAGTGTACCCGGTAGCGCCTACGTTACGTTTCAGCCCCGTCCCGGAGAGCCCAACCTGGCGCGGCTTTTGCGACAAAGGAGATTACGTCAAATCAACAAGTGGTTCAACGTCGCGTGTGCCATACGGTTTGCTTAAGACGCCACAATGCGGGAAATGTTTCCGCGTGGAACGCGACGAGCAGCCTACACGTGATAAGACAGACAACATTCCACCGGTTGGTAGTCGACCGTGCAACGAAATGAAAGAGCAACACACCGAGGGCCCTTTGCCGTAAGTACATCACAGTGTATGACCCAATGACGGTGTTAATATTTCGATTAATTAAGAAGTGAATGTCTCAGTGATTTCGCGGCTCATATTTATTTAATTTCGACAACGTAACACCGTATTCGAATCTGATTGAATTAAATTTGATTCATTTGATTGATCTAGTTTTTATTCGATTTGAACCGATCGATGTGAGAAGATTTATAGCGATTTCCCGGACACGCATCTGAATTGTTGGGCAATTCAATAAAATACACAAATTTATTCGATTGGAGATTTTTTTACATTCTTTTATTTCCCTCTTTTTATCCATAAAAGCCTCGTTATAGGCCATTCAAAAAAAAAAAAGAAACGGAAGAGATGAAATTTCGAGGCCACTCGTCATTCACTTCGTAAAGTTTACGACAAACCAAATAAAAGTGCAACACACCGAGTGCATTGTGCAATACGTACGTCCTATATACGGTGACGACGAAGTCAATAACACACTGTATGACCCAATGGCGTTGTTAATATTTCTCTGAATGCACTTCCTCCACTCAATTCAACATCCGGTTAACCAAATCGACATTTAAAATTCATGGGTGACATAGACGCAATTGCTCCATGAAAAATACCTCATTGAAACTTGTTTTTGTGGGACTATAATCAACCGCGCAGCTCTCCGTTACTTCCGGTGACACACGTTTTATGTACAGGAATTAAATTTCGCGTGGTTTTGGTTCGTTCGTGGTTCAATACGATTCCAAAAATCCATCTGTCCTGGGTCACTGATGACAATTGCGACAGGCGTGGGGAGGGCGACGGGGGAAGGGCAAAAACAATAACATTTTGCGCGTTCCGGCCGGAAACGACGAATCCTGGTGGGAAAACGATCGTCGAGCCAACCGCAGAATCAGCCCAGCGGGGGAAATTTACGGGATTCACGACGTGTTCTCAATAATTAATGGCTCGTATAACGGTTGTGAAATTTGTTCTGTTTTTCGTTGTTCGTTTTTTTTTTTTGTTTTTCCGATTTTTTCGTTTCGTTTCTTTCGGTCGTGCATGTGTACAAGTACCGAGGGCTGCAACGGTGTGTGCGTGTGTGGGAAAACAGGGTTGAAAGACCGTGTTCAGCCTGGGGGATGCAAGTAAAATTGGTGGCGTGTTTGTTGCTGCGAAATTCGAGCACGGTTCCCAACGTTAAATTTACGAGCTTGGGCTATAATTAATGTTAATTTCCTTATAAATTTCGCGGGTGATGTTGTTGGTTTTCGCGTTGGTTCCCCATTGGGATTGTTAAAGCGCTCGATGTACTCTGGGAAACGGTAGAACGAGAAAAAAAATCCCCGGGCTGTCCATTGAGCTTCTGGCTGCAATGAAGATGAAGAACATAAAACGACTGATGAAAATTAACGAAAACGTATGACGCGGACATTATTCACGATGAAATTGTGAAAATAATAGTGCATGGGAAATTTCGTGTATGATCGGGGTGATGCAGTTCGGAAAGGGAAGTCGTATCTGAATCGTGAATTTTAACAAATGTAAATGGAAATAAATTATTTACGACTGGCGCTTGGAAAAGATTAATCACGACGACCGGATGTGTCGTGTTTCGGTGTCACGGGGTGCAATCAGAGGCAAAAGTTTAATCTTAGACAATAAAATTATAATCTACAATAAAGTTATCATTATTTTAGTAATAATTATAAATATAGCAGTAATTCATAATTAATTCATAAATAATTGATTGCTTGTCAATTATTTAAACTGTGTATTTTATTCATTTATTAATTCATTATTTTTAGTATTATAATTATTATTAGATAACAATCTAACTAGTAATAGTCTTTTGATTTTGGGTCCAATTTCAGAAAATCGATTCCAAAACGTAAATAAATAATATGAAAATATTATTATTTTATGATAATAAATTTTTGTCTTTTTCCGACCGAGGTTTTATTTTCGGGTAGGTCTCGAAGTACAGAATCTCATCAGGTTTTCGGCAGAATGAGATTCTTTACTTCGAGACCTACCCTTATTTTCGCCTCAGCCGCAGCATCTTCGTAGATCTTTTACATACAACCGTCTTACCCACGTTGTGACGATGTAACATCCGGTTGGTCCACGCAATTGCGGATCTCGGAGAGTACGTATCAGATTAAGGGACCTGACATTTGATTTTTCTCGCTCGGTACTAAAGTTACGAATGCGGGTGAGCAATGCGACTGTGTGATTGGGTCGCGGAGACGGACGGGGTGGGAAGGGCGTGGGGGTTCGAATCTGAGGATCGTGCGGGAATGCGTTTCGATGACGTTTCCACGTCTTGTTCCAACCTGATAGCCGTGCTTTTATGACGGTTCCAGCGACACAGCGGAGACGAGGTTGGAACAGCAGCGGAAAACGCAAACGAGAGACATAAAGTTGCTGATGCACGGCGATCTTTAATCCTCATTTGTCCTTGGTACTTTGCTATCCATCCAGAAAAGTATGCGCAATCTTATCGAAATAAACGTCGAGACTGCGATCGAAAGAATGGCCTTCGGGGGTTTTTTTTTCGGCGACGGTGAAGTCTCAATATTTCCCAAGATAGGGCGACATCCCTCGGACAATTTACGCGTAGCTAGGGATGAGATGGTGGATTGATCGGAGCTATCGACGAGCTCGACGATAACTCCAGTGGATGGAAAAGAGGTCGTCTCGGCGGGGAAGATGGGTTGGGGTGATAGGGGCGGAGGGGAAGGTCGTCTCGGGGGTATTTCGGTTGATCGGAATCTTGGGGCGCCGCAATTGCAGGAGATTCGAGTGACCTTTGGTGATTAACTTGTTAATTCTGATGCTAATATATAGATAATAATCATGTCCTCGAGGCGGGGAGAGGGCGCAGCATGAGTTATTAACAATTATTTTAGCGCCTTATGAAAAAAAATTATAATGGAACTAAATGAATGAATAAATGAATAAATGAATAAATGAATAAATGAATAAATGAATAAATGAATAAATGAATAAATGAATAAATGAATAAATGAATAAATGAATAAATGAATAAATGAATAAATGAATAAATGAATAAATGAATAAATGAATAAATGAATAAATGAATAAATGAATAAATGAATAAATGAATAAATGAATAAATGAATAAATGAATAAATGAATAAATGAATAAATGAATAAATGAATAAATGAATAAATGAATAAATGAATAAATGAATAAATGAATAAATGAATAAATGAATAAATGAATAAATGAATAAATGAATAAATGAATAAATGAATAAATGAATAAATGAATAAATGAATAAATGAATAAATGAATAAATGAATAAATGAATAAATGAATAAATGAATAAATGAATAAATGAATAAATGAATAAATGAATAAATGAATAAATGAATAAATGAATAAATGAATAAATGAATAAATGAATAAATGAATAAATGAATAAATGAATAAATGAATAAATGAATAAATGAATAAATGAATAAATGAATAAATGAATAAATGAATAAATGAATAAATGAATAAATGAATAAATGAATAAATGAATAAATGAATAAATGAATAAATGAATAAATGAATAAATGAATAAATGAATAAATGAATAAATGAATAAATGAATAAATGAATAAATGAATAAATGAATAAATGAATAAATGAATAAATGAATAAATGAATAAATGAATAAATAACTAAATAAATATATAAATAAACAAATAAATAAATAAATAAATAAATAAATGAATAACTAAATAAATAAATTAACCGATAATACATTGAGAAATGAATAGCGAGCCATTCAAAAGCACCAGTGCTTCTAATTTCGGTAAAAATAAATTCGTCCTCCGTACTATGTTTCGAGATGGATCGTAAAGCAAGGGCACACGTAATCGTCTCGAAAACCGAAAGGAAAAAAAGTCAAATGGTAAATTCGCTTTCGGGAATCCTCCCGACGTAGACGTTGAACAAGGTGGCCCGATCGTACGCTCGGCTACGAAGATTCCGCGCATGAGGGTTGACGTTATGGCGTATTCACGAGAGAGCCTGCTCTAAGCGAGGTAGGAGACTGTCGTACGTCGAACGTATATCGTCGTCTTATAAATTCCAACTACGGGAAAGGCGCGAGCGGGCGAGAACGAACCCCTCATATAGCGGAGAGGCGGAGGGGTTGGGGGTTGGGGGCCGCTTCTCGCATCTACACCGCGTCCCAGTCTGGTTGTTGGAATTTATAGAATTATGCGAAAATCTTTCATATCGCCTCGTCGAACCAAATTCCGAATATCGGACTACAAACTATTGTCCCCCACCCCCTGGAGTGTGGAGGGGGGGGGGGGGGATAGGCGGATATATCCGCATGTCGGTGGCGAAGACAACCTCGTCGCTTTTTAATCGCCCCTTTTTCTTTCACCGGTTCATTCTTTTTCATCCCTTTTTCTCGCACATACATCTTCGCAGGACATGTTCCACGCTATAAAACTGTCGTCCATCGTCGGCTTGGAAATAAATTCCGTTCAACAGCGTCAACTCGCCAGAGTCAATGTTTTTAAGGTTCCGTATCGTAAGACGGAACCCTTATAAGATGACACGAGCGTATTTCAGTCGGCAGTTCTATCCGTCTGTCACAGCCGATTTTCTCAGGAGTCATTTGACGTGGGAACTCAAAATTTGGCGAACAATACATCTCATTAACGAACATATTTTGCGCTAGTTAACACTCCAAAATATTCGTATGAGAATTGAATTTTTGTATTTTCTTTCCGATCGAATAACACAATAAATCTTGGGAATTGGCATGATAATTTGTCGATGATGATCGTCGATATCTCACGCGGTTTCAACAAGAATCGATTCTATTCCCTCCGCAGACTCAACATCAATGGTCAACATCCATCATTTTCAATTGACCGGAACGATCGGTTCGCGAAAATTCTCGAAGTTACTCTGCCCGTCGTTAAATCAATCGATATTAATATGACAAGTCCAATGAAAATTATTTACTTGCATTAAAAAAAATTGAAGAAAGAAAAAACTTTTTTGGAAAACAAATGTATCCACAAGAAATCGACAAGATCAACCCCGTGTGTGGTACTTATAACGGTTAATAAAAAAATAAGGTCGCACCACGCTTGGTTTTTGTCATTAAATTTTTTTTCCAAATTCGAAAATGCAAATAACCACGAACGAAACCAAATTCCACGAGTTTAGCGACGTTTCAACCCCCAAGCACCATTGAAGCTTGTTATAGAATCTGCTTGTGCGAGGGCGACACAGCTTCGCGTCGCACGTACACGAACCACGTGAGTCGTGAACCGAGTATTTCTATAATTGAAGCTTATCGATCGTTCGCGTCGAATCTCCCGTATCATCCTTCCCCGACGTATATGTATTTTCCGCCTCACGTCTCCCGTTCGTTCCTCTCCCGTGCGTCTCGCATTTTCCTTCGTCTACATACGACTCGTTCCCTCCCCCCTTCGCCCGAATCAAGTTGAGCGTTCCCTTTTTTTTCCTTTCCTTATCCGCTGTAAGTCGAGATCCTCGTACAGCCTGAAGCGTCAGACGTGAAAGAAAAAAAAATTAAAACCACAGAAAAAAAAAAAATTCAATTTCCTATCTTCATACGCTGTCGGATTTTTTTTTTTTCGCTTTCCTCGGAATCTCGTTGTTATTCAATTACGTTATTTTTATCGCTTCGTTGATTCAATCGTCGAGACGTATCGTCGTTCACGTGTGAAATTTACGCGTTGAATTTTTGCGTTGTCTTTTGTTTCGTCAGAAATGCATTGCGACGTTGGCGCGGTAATTGTGGCACAATTAACGCGATTGCACCAATTATCCGACCGTTGGGTATCGCAAGCAGCAACACCGGCTAATTCTCTATTTCTTTTTCATTCGTTTTTCTCTTTTTTTGCTTGAGCAATCTCTCGACTTCTGCGGACAAACAATCGTTCACTCATTTTTTTCCTTTTCTCGTTAGAACCTGTCGTATCATTGGTGCGTGTGGGTGTAACTAGACGGCGTCGGTTGGTGAAAGTCCGTGAGGTGAGATGAGCTCACGTACGACGAAGGACACGAGAATTCACGGAGGATTCGGCGCGAATGTAACAAAAATTATGCAATGAAGCCTTGATTATATTATTTCGGACGTATATGGAACACTCGTTGATTGGGTGGAGAATGATTAACTCGTTTAAAAAAATAAGTAACATAAAGTTTTCTATTTGTGGTCGTGACTTGGTGCTTAGCAATCGAATTTTTTCATAGATGGGGGTTTGACGATGAATGAATAAATAAACTAACCTCCTCAACTGCAGGTGGAAAAAATGTCCTGTAACCAATAAAACACGACAAAATTCGTCGAACAGTCTAGAAAAAAATTCAACAAAAAGAAAAATCTTACGAAAACAAAAAAAATCGTTAACTTGTGACAAATGGAATTTTTTCAGCGTCCACAGTCCGACAGGTTGGTAACGCGTTTAGGCTGTACGCCGACAGTGGAGTTCGAGACAGTTACGAAGGGATTCGAATCGTTCATGCCAGCAAAAAGTATCAATCTTTTATGGGAAGAACGGCCCTGGAATGATGCGACAGAAGCAGACAGACAGAAAGAGCGAGGAAGAGCGAGGGAGAGAAAGAGAAAGAGAGCCAGACAGACTGAAGGAGATATGCCCCGACGTATACACATAGCGCACGTATTACATAGATCGACGCTCGAACACTTTCAACCAACTGTGTTCCTCGGTCGGCGAGATCCGTTGCGGCAAAAATATCCGGGCAATAGATTTTCACGCCAGGCGACGACGACGTCGTCGTCGTCGTCGTCGGAGCGAGAGACGTCGGCGGATGGCGAGATACAACTCTCTTGGCTGCTCCGAGGCATGGTTCTTCGGGGGAGGTCTTTGCTCGCGCTCGCAAGACAGCCCCGAAGGCGAAAATGAACTTTTTGATCGAACGGCTCACCCGCACGGAATCGATTGACGAAGCAAGTTTTTTTATCTCTCTCACTCTCTCTCTCTCTCTCTCTCTTTCTGTCTCGCTCTCTCTCTCGCTAAGATCTTTAATACGAACGAAATATCCAAGCGATAGATCTCTAAATGTCTCAATTAAGACTATCAAAATATTTAAAAATGTTCTGTATACCTAAATATCTACGTTTCAGATATTTTAAAATTTTTTTAGAGAGGGAGAGAGAAAATATATAGATATTTGAAAATCGAAAAAAAAGAATAATATTCTGTATATAATAATATACCATAATTTTTTGGCAATTTCTACTAAATATATAATATAAAAA
Organism: Sussaba pulchella; assembly: GCA_963971145.1. NCBI lineage: Eukaryota > Metazoa > Arthropoda > Insecta > Hymenoptera > Ichneumonidae > Sussaba > Sussaba pulchella. Next base: position 2,370,226 of record OZ020175.1, on the reverse strand, counting down.
TGACAAGAATTACAAAATAATAATAATGATAATAATAATAATAATATTATTATATAATAATAATAATAATAATATTATTATTATTAATTAATATATTATAATATATTTAATATATTAAAAAATATTATTAATAATAATAATAATAATAATAATAATAATAATAATAATAATAATAATATTATTATTATTATATTATTATTATTATTATTATTATTATTATTATTATTATTATATTATTACTATCATGGTTATGATAATGATAATAATAATAATCATTATTATTATTATATTATATAATTGATAATAATGATAATAATAATAATCATTATTATTATTATTACATGATTATTATTATTATTATTATATATTGTTTTTATCCTTAGCCTCGGTACTTTATTTTCCTCTTCGATGCCCCGACATCGTTGTTCTCGTTGTTCCCAAGGAAAGGCTTCTCCACATTGCGCCGAATAAACGATTGCGCCGTTACGTATCCGTAGCTATGGCTATTCTCTTCTCTGTCGCTCTCGCTCGCGTTCACACGCGCCCTCTCGACGGGATTTTTCACCGTCGATCGTTCCGGCACCCGCATTGTTATCGATTCATTCGACTATTACACCAACCATAAAATGGTCTATCGAGCACGCGCGTTACCTGTGGCGATGGGTTTGCGTCGTGAAAATACAAAGATTAAACGGGTCGAGGGTACAAGAGCAGCCGGATCAACGGAATTATAGTTGACGGTGAAGGTGATAAAAGTATTTGATGTCTCGGCGCACAGAGACTTTTACCACATAGGCCTGTGGAATAAATATATTTATATATTGTGTATTATTTTCCATCGTTGTGGGTGACGTTGAAAAAAGATAATAGTATAACGTAATAGGATTGGAAAAAAATACGACACAGAGCAATAAAGATGATTGTTCTACTGGAATGAAATTGGTTATTTATTCGAATGAAATTCGAATTATTTCTTCTCAAATTATTTCGAGGTGTTGGCTAGGAGTATGAATCAGGAGTTCATGTCTGCGATAATCGAAAATTGAATCGATTATCATTTTAAAACCTGCGACGTTCCTTGGGTGATTATTTTACTATTTGTAAATTCTTCCGATTCCGACGGAACGTAAATTTTCGGTAGGATCATAATTTTGATACGGCACACAAAAAAAATTCGAATTTCTTCTCATAATTAACTCATTTGTTTATTTCGTTGATTTTGTATTTTTTCATTTTTATGTTTCTTCAAAATAATCCGTTTCGTTTATCGTGGTAATAAATCTTGAATATAATTTTTTTTCTTTTTTTATGTCCAACTATAGGATGACGAATGCGGAATGTCGTGCATCCAAAAAATTAGGCTGAATAAGTTACAAAACCGTTAGCTTGCCACCGAATTGGGAATCATATAAAAGTAAATATCAACTTTTAAAAGTTCAATGATTTACGCAAGTGAAATAATTCATCGTTGCAGTTTTCAGAACGATGTCGATTTTTTCTTCGAATGATCAATATCAATATCTATAGCAATATATTCTCGAGCTTTTCGCTTCTCTATCAGTTCAACTCTCTCTATCTCCCCTCCCCCCCCCCCTCTCGCGTTCGCTACGAGTGCAATTTTCCATCGTCTACAATGTCGACCCTATTTTCAATGGCTTGCGATTGTACAAAAGAGGTGTTCGCGACTGGAGTGCGCGCGGGTTGGCGTGGCGTTGCAAAAGAGACACGGGAGTAAAATTCTCGTTTTGCCGAGAGAAATACACACGAGCCAAAGTTTCCCAAGCATCGGAGAAAAAGCTCCCCCCTCTTTCCATCCCGTCACACCCACGTACACACACAAGGAGATGAAAGTGCTGGAAATATTTATTGGCACCACATGGACCATTTGAGCACAACTATTGTTTTCGCAAAGCCGCAACTATTCTTTCGCCGCTAGGGGAATAGAGTGTAAGAAGAGAGAGAGAGAGAGAGAGAGAGAAATAGAGAGAGAGAGAGAAATGGAGGGGACGTGGGGAATAAAATTCGAAAGGACATCGTCGCGATGTCGGTTGGAAATGGATTCTCATCGACGGGCTCGTCTCGTACGAGCAATCCATTATCACGAATCCTTACGAAGATTTTCATTGCCGTATCATTCTACAAGAATCCAACTATTGGTCGTCGCGACGCTTCGAAATTTATTGTCTTCCGTCTCAGGATATTTTCGAGAATGTGTATTGTGGGAATTATTGATGTATTACCAGCATTACTTTCAACCCTTATCTTGTTTGTAATTATGTTTGTAATTAATAAATCGTATTATCAAAAAGTCTACGGTATAGTGTTCTACATATAATTGTATCTAGAATTTACATAATTATGATTCATTGTGAATTCATTTTTTTTTTCTATTTATTAATTTTATTATAATTTTTTATTATCGATGTTATTCGTGTGTAGGAAAATATTTTATCGTAAATATTACAAATTTTATATCAATATACTTCATATGAATTTGTAGTAAGTATAATCTAGACAATATTCATTCAATAAATCAGAATTTATTTGAAGAATAAAATCCGAGACAAATTTAAATTGTGATCAAATTTCGGTGCAAATATTCGAATAGACGTAAAAAGTACAAACCCAGAACTCTACGAAATAGGTCATATAAAAACTCCACTATGAAACGAGTATTGCCGAGAGTATAACCAGAACCCAAGACCTAGCTGGTGGCACAACTCCATAATAGAACGAGGTCGAAATTAGTTTGCGTTACTATTCTTAAATTTCCTTAATTTTTTTTTCATTTTTATTCTTCAAGCAATCGATATATGTATATGGGGCAAAATTTCCCACTTCACCGAACTGAAACCCTCCTATCCCCCGATGGGGATGATGATTTTTTTTAGTATCCTTTGGATCCTACTACCTCACTTATTTTTTTTTTAGATTTTTTAGATCCCTCGTTCCTCTCCCCTCCCGCCGCCATATTATTTTTATCAAGAGGTAATTGCTATTTATACCCTTTTTATTTGGATGAAAATTTCAAAAAAAGAAAGAAAAATATTAGGAACTCGCCGCCTACTCCGATTTTATGAAAAAAGTTCTTCAATTTCAATAGCGTATCCGGGAAAAAAATTTCATCTAAATAAAAAGAGGATAAATAGCAGTTACCTCTTGATAAAAATAATATGGTGGGGGGAGGGGAGGGGAAGGAGGGGTCTAAAAATTCTAAAAAAAAATTAGTGAGGTAGTAGGATCCAAAGGATACTAAAAAAAAATCATCGTCCACATCGGGGGATAGGAGGGTGCCAGTTCGGTGAATTGGGAAACTTCGCCCCATATATATCACGTTTGCTGGGTAACATATTTTTCCAAGGCGCTGTTTTCTCCGGATTCTTTCTCGTGTCTATAAATTCGCTACGATAATCGAACGCGAGACAATGTGAAACTTATTACGTACTTTAAGGGTGTCGTCCTATCCCAGTTTCGGCTTCTCTCGTTTCGCATTCATCCGCGACTTATATCGCCTTAATTTCGATAAAATGGGAATCGTTCCAAGTACCATCTTAAATCGTTCTTGCTTGTGGGCCCTTCTTCACTGACGATCGTACTATTATACAATCTCCACGACCACAAATTTTCAGACTCGTGCAAACGCACACGTATGACATGACAAAGTCCAAATGGCCTAATTGAATTGTCATCAAAAACTTTTTTTTCGCATCGAACCAAGATTGGGCGGGGGGGGGGGGGTCGAAAGAAAATGGCGATGTTATCGCCGACGTTTAGGGCTTACGGTTGCAAAACAACATGGAAGCCGGAAAGGGATAAGAGGAAGGGTCATTTTTTACTTTCGATGCTGTTGTGTCCCCAGATGGCCCGTGTCTCCTTAGACTCTTGGATTACGGGTCAGGAGGGATATGTTGTTTTGGGATCGGTTGCCAATTAGTCGTAAAACTCAAATAAATATATTAGCACGTTTTGATTTATTACAAAGATGTTTCTTGCAATTTGGTCTACACAGATTGACCAGATGTGGAATGCGATATCGTTTTACACGTTGTGTCGATATCCATTCAGAGATTTCAATTGACTCACAGGTTTCTCGTTTAGTTACCTACTTCGCGCTGTTTTAACCGGAAACCGAACGGTCCCCACTGGATCACTGGTTCGCGTTTGATTTAAAACACGCACTCACGTAATTGACTGTGTTATGCTGTCAATTGCGGCGCGACGTACTGTACGATTACCGTGCCGCGAGTTTATCTCAAAGAACCACGCTCGCGTTCCTAAGACCGATGTGGAAACTGTCGCGGCACGGGAGTGTACTTTGAGGAGGATCGCTCAATTTGATGGTTCGAGTAAGACTGTCTTTTCGATGGCGAGCTTTTCGGTTGCTCGAGGCTCGTCGTCGAAAAGCTGATGTTACAATTTTGGTGATCAGACCGTTGCTGGCCAATCACATGATACTTGGTCAGCACGGTCAATGTTCGAGGTTTTTAAAAATGAATTTATTGAATTTATTGAATCGTGGTAACGGAAATTCCGTATTTCCGTTACTTAGCGTAAGCAATTTCGTTTGCAAATTCTGTATATTCTAAGAAATTCGTATGGTTTGCTGTCTGTAAAGGAAATGCCATATTTCCTTTCATATCGCCTGATTCGGAATCAGCGATGTTCAATCGTGGGAAACAATTATATCGTGCATATAATTGTTTCGTAAATTTATTTTATAACCTTTAAATAAATTTATAATGACAACAATGCAATGAAAATTGCGGGGCACAACAATGCATTTAATCGTCATGTCAATACCCGGATTTGACGACATTGGTTATACTCAGTGTACCCTGGTCGTCGAATTTCTTGAATAAGTACCTTGTAATAAACGCGATTGATTTTTTCCTGAACTTACAGGTTAGTTACATTCTTAAGGGCGGGTCGGAAGCCGTTTTACAGACATTTAGACGTTTTTTTTATGGTAATTGAAAATAAATACTAAAGTAATAATTGCGGATAGCCGACCAGCCGAGCTCAACCTACTTAGGGTCACCCTTCAGCTGTAGCTGCCAACAACTTCAGATAGTGCAGGCAGAGGGTTTCAGCTACACACTGTAGGTCCAGAGGGAGAAGAAGATTAACCACTATTCAGCATATAACGAGGATTGCTATTGATACTAATTTTTAGGTTATTTCTCCGTTTGTATTTAATTAATAAATTGGCATAGAAAGGTGCCTGAGCGGAATAGACGACCAATTTGACTAAAATTCTACCTTTTTACTTTTGAGGATCGAAAAATTCCTTCCAACTTATTTTTCTACCAGTAAGCGAGTTGAATCGCAACGATCCCAACAGATAAAGCAAAATTTTTCCGCCAACATAGAAAATTGCCACGAAAAAGTCTCAAGTCGGGTTAAAAAAAATGGCCCGCTATTTACTGACCAACAAGCACCGAACCAATCCTCGTCGATTCGCGCCATTCGTGCACAAAGAACCAAGAGACTAAGTGAAACAGAGCGAGAGAAAGAGAGCGAGAGACGAATCGTAGATGATTCACAACTACCCATTTGTAACGCGAAACAAAAGAATCCTAATAAAGAAAGGCAAGATAGAACCCAAAGAAGAAGAAAAAGAGGAAAAAAAATACCTTCGTCTCGGGGTAAAAGAAAAGCGAAAGGTTTCGGAGAACGGTGAAGTAAGTTGGTAAGACGAAGAAGCGATGGAGGCGCGAATAGCCCATCCGTAAAGTCGTCGAAGAAAAGTGCGGAAGAGGAGAGAGAGAGAAAGAAGCAGGGTGGAGTTGAGGAGGAGGCAAAGTGCAGGGAAGAAAAGAATGCGAGTCGAAGGGATGAAAAGAGGGATGAAGAAGGAGAACCCGGGTGCCGCCGGCGAAAGTGAACTTTTTCTTCGACGACTAGTCACCGCAACGTTTGTCGAAGCGATAGGTGGGGCACGGTACGGTAGAAGGGGCCGGGTTACGGCCAGAGGGGGGGGGGGGGGTGGTAGCGATAATAACGCCAAGTTTTCAGAGGCGCCGGTGGTGCTGCAATGCCAGCGATTCGGATTCGAAGACGTGCGGCTGGATGGCGCACCGGGGCGATACGCTACATCGGAAATTTCTCGAAGGAATAGTCCGATGAAGGGGTTCCGAGGGACGATTGAGGGTTGAGGGTGGGAGGACGCGATGGGAAAAGGGTAGAACGGGGCGAAGTCGGGAAGAAGAGGAGGTGGCTGAAGGCACCCGCGAAGAGAGCGAGGTTCAGTCTTCCACGCGAATACACATACAGACGCAGCAGCGAAGCGTGGAAAACAGTCGAAGAAACGGAAGAGAACGGTTGAAACAGTTGCGGAACTGGGGGCAATTCTTTTTCGGGCAAAAGTATGTGAACGCGCCCGCGGGTGAGAGGGAGAGGTGGAGAGAGAACCGTCGGAGTCCTATACGGGTCCGCCCGATGGTGTATGCGAGCGTCCGTTACACACGTGAAAATTGCGGTGGTTTCATGTACAGGGTGTCCCGGCTGAATTAACCACCTTGGAAATTTGGCTTATATTCGGGACGAAATTATGGGGGCGAGAATTGTTTGGCTTGAGGGCGACGAATACCGTTGGGTGGCATTTTTTTTCTCAAGATCATCGATTCTTTTTGGATGCGGGTGGACGTTTTTTCATCACGGCGTTATGGTAGAGGAAAGGATCTTTTTAACGACCTATTACATGATGACCTTGACGTGTACTTGAGCATGGAAAATCGAAACGTATTTGAGAATGTTGTCAATGATAAAATCGTCTCAATTATTGATGTAAGACTCAAAAATAAGAAAAATTGTATGTAATCGACGATTGTCAGCTGTCTGTGCATGATAAACCTGGCATTATGTTCCCGTTTAGTAATTTCCGAATAAACAGGGAAAATAGACATGAGTCCATCATTCATAACATTTCCGATTATCTTTCGATTTTCCATGATCACTGCCACGAAAAGGTCATTGTTTAATAAGTCGTTATTAATATGACGCCCAGTCCCATAAGAAATGTATCACTCCGTCATTTGAATGACAACCAGTCCTACAAAAAATCATCGATGACCTTGAAATCTCAGAGTATAACCTTGGAGAAAAAAGGAAATTTTGCAACGCACAGCATCCACCGACTTAACAACAAACAATTGCGGTTTAAAACATTTCTTCGTACCATGAAAAACACTCAAGGATAGTCAAGGTGGTCAGGTTAAAACTCGGACACCCTGTATACGGTTTAGCGATTCCGCGCGGTCCTTGTGCACTCCAGTCCCGTACTGATACAACCAACGGCGGTACATTTATATATTTCTTTCCTCTCCGCGCGTTACGCTCGTCCGGACACAGTTTCGTACTGTCTTTCTCTCGCTCGCTTCCGGCCAACCCCGGAAAACCCCCACAGTCGCCGGGGGCTTTATTATCTGCTAATAGCGAAATAAAATCGAGATATTTCGCTGATACGAATACCCCGTGTACATTCCACACACAGTTTCTTACGATCTTCGTTTTTTCTTTCTTTCTCCTTTTGCTTTTATTTTTTTTTCTTTCGTTGTTGGTGTTTTGTTTCCTCTGTTTTTGCGCTGTTGCGTATACATTCGTGTTTGCCAGGATTTGATAGACGGTAGCCATTGCGGGGGCGACCGGGGCAACGGAGCGAAAATCGCCGGGCGCTATCGTCGAAAACTTTGTACATCACATTATTCCAATAGCAATGCGAACCATCGGAAACCGGTGTTGCGAACACCGTGGAAACAACGAAATGCGAGATTTCTATATCCAAGATTTTGGATTATTTCCCGGGCGTTTATTCGCCATCTTCTTTTTACGGCGTAATTTCGCAGAATCGGAAGAAGAAGGAGAAGGAATGGGGGACGAGAAGAAGATCGGCAACGTTCTCGCGGGAGGCGAGAGACTCAACATCTCGTTATTTGAAATTCGTTCTTCCATAAAATTCTCGTTATACGAACCGTCGAAGTCCGCCCGAAGATCGGACTTTTGCTGTTTGGTGAATTTTTTTTCGCATCGCGTTCGAGGGAAAAAACGTCCGCCGATGGCGTCGCACGGGTTTGTCAATTGGGGATCGATAAGGAAGGTGACGATGACGTCGTTATTCGTACGGTCCGGATGCGATCCAGGGGCTCGACATTTTTTCCGCGATCATTTATTCGATTCTGATGTAATGCGATAGCAAAGATATTTGACAACTATTGTATGTTGTAGATATTGTAACAAAACTGTAGTCTGCCGTTGGTTTTATTTTAATTTATACTTATTTTGATAGAAGGTTCGGACCGGAGTGGGGTCGATGATGTGTTAAATAATCGAAATAACTTTATTAATTTAGATTTTCACGTTGATGCAATTCTGTTGCTCTTTTTTATTAGGATCTGTGACGACGTAATATTAGTTATTGTATTTTATTATTTATTTATATTCCTCACATTTATACAATCCTTCCACACTATTTAATAGCTCATACGCTCTGTAATATATCCACAATCGCTCAATGATTCTCACACTCACATTCCAATCACACGTACACATAAATCGTACAAAAACATTCCTAATCCTTTGTGTATTCGATTTATCGGTTATCATCGTTCGTTTTACATTTCGTATTCTTATACAAACACATGTTAGCACGTTAAATCAGTTCTTGTCGTTTTATGTTATATTTTATCTCGTTCGATTAACTTTCCTTTTAGTTCATCACATTTTTCTTTCATTCATGTTCATGTATTGTTTTAGTTCACGTTTCATTTAATATTGTTTATTTTGTATCACAGGTATTACGGGTTACACAGTATTTTACGTTTTTCCGTTCAGTCCATAAATCATAGTCCACTGGTAATGCCGGTCGATTCCACAAGACAATCAAGTTAATAAATTAACACAGTACATTTAAAACATTTCACGAAATAATAAATAATACAAAAATAGAATTTAATAAATAAACGACGACACGATAATTGCCAACCGCCTTGGTGGCAATTATGGATGAAGATGTATTTTTGGAGCCATCTGCTCCGGACGGCGTACGCCGGGCGACTCTTAGAATCATCGATTGTAATTTGACGTTATGCCGAAATATTCGATCGATCGTTTCCGATCGGCCAAATTTATAACGGCGATGACCACGCGATCGCCAGTGGGCATCGCGGCCGTTACAATATATATTTATTTATACGTCTAAAATTATTGTCGAACGTCTTCTCTATTGCATTGAACTGGAATCAAGTGAATATAATGAAATATATTATGTAATAAATAAGACATTATAAAAATAAGGATTACGATCAAGATTTACGTGGATTTTTATTTCGACCAAGGCTCAATAGATTCCAAAAAAATGACTATTCTCATTCAATTTAGTCAAATACATTTTAAACACGGTTTAACCTTTTTTCGTTTTTTTTTGTTGGAATCGATTGAGACTCTATGAAGATTTAAAAATGACCGAAATACGAATTACCCTAATATATATGTTTTTGGAAATAAGGTACATACAAAGGTTTCCCACAATTGTAGTTGCTATTAATTATTGAATCTACCGTTGCTTAGATTGCGAATTTCCGGTTTGGTAGCTTCACAAGCTTGTTATTTTCTCCGGTGGTTCCCTTAATTAACCGCTGGCTCTATCTACCGTGTCGGGTGGCATAACCGGTTCGGGTGCCATCGTTTTTGCCGTTGCCACATCGTTGATGCAAAAACCGCAGAGCCAAGGCTACACGTTACCAGCTATACAATAGTAAGGTACATATTTCAAAGCCCTTCATGTATCATCTCCGCATTGTTTCAACTACAAGTGTTAATTTGTTTCCCTAACGTAACACGTTTTAATACAAAACAATCATCCTCAGATTCTTTGACATTTTTGTGCCATTTTCAAAATCGATTATCGAATGATCGGAGTAACCGGGGGCTTGGATTATATCCATAAGATTGGATTAATCTTACGGCAGTCTTATGATGAAAATTCTTATGGCATTTTTAAGAATCTTGTGACAAAAATTCTTTTAGCATCTTCAAAAGGGTTAAAACAAAAAATTTTTTGGCATTTTAGAATATTTTTGTAATTGTTATGGCACTTTAAAAGAATTTATTATCGGATTATCGAAGTGTCCAGATGATTAGGTTATAATTTTGTATTCAACGGTTTAACTTGTATTCAATCGATTAGCAACGATATTGCTTGCAGAGTACTAGCGAAGCGGATATCGCCCACGGGGAAAACTTGATCCCCCTACCAAGCCGGATATTCTTTCTCTGATCTCCGTTAATTGGCTGTCACTCCTGACGTTTGGGCATTGCAGAATTGCTCGAGGTACTCTGCATGTCTTCTCCCCTCCCTGCGTAACTACGATATCGAAATGGAAAGCACAAAGCGGAAGCAGAATCCGTCGAAAAAACAATTTTGTGCCGAATGTTTCAAAGCTGCTTCTCTATATATTTTTTTATTTTTATCAGTATTGAACGTCGCGATAAAATCCATTTGCCCCAAAATTGTAAATAAAATGATCTACAATTGTTTCGGAGAAGCAAAATTAATCGAACGAAGATTTCCCAAAATAAAAAATAAGTTAAATAAAATTGTTCCAGTGCAGGAGAATTAATTAAACGAAGATTCCGAGAAATAATAGATAAAATGGATGGAATTTTTGCAGAGCAGTGAAATCAGTTTCATAAAGATTTCCCCGAATCGTAAACGAAACGAATTAAAAAATGTCGGATCGTTAAAACTAATTAAATAAAGGTTTTCCGGAATAGCAAGTAAAATGAATACGAATTTTGAAGAACGGTAAAATAAATTAAACGAATATTTCCCAAAATAGTAGAAAAAAAGTTGATAAAGGATCCCAAAGAAATTAATGTAATTTGGCAATGTTATTTCAGAGAAAGAATTCGAAATTTTCGTAAAATGGTGATAAAGTCAATCCATCACATGCTTTGGTATCCAGCCCGGAAGTGAAACATTCATAATCACCACAACATTCATTGATTCATTTATTAATTTTTCTATTTTATAGCCCGAGTTGTTAAAATCTCGATTTAAAAATATTGCATTCTCACCTAAACGTCAATCGACACCGACCCTTATCCGAACCCTTCAACACAATTAGTAAATAAAATAAAATAAAATAAAATAAAATAAAATAAAATAAAATAAAATAAAATAAAATAAAATAAAATAAAATAAAATAAAATAAAATAAAATAAAATAAAATAAAATAAAATAAAATAAAATAAAATAAAATAAAATAAAATAAAATAAAATAAAATAAAATAAAATAAAATAAAATAAAATAAAATAAAATAAAATAAAATAAAATAAAATAAAATAAAATAAAATAAAATAAAATAAAATAAAATAAAATAAAATAAAATAAAATAAAATAAAATAAAATAAAATAAAATAAAATAAAATAAAATAAAATAAAATAAAATAAAATAAAATAAAATAAAATAAAATAAAATAAAATAAAATAAAATAAAATAAAATAAAATAAAATAAAATAAAATAAAATAAAATAAAATAAAATAAAATAAAATAAAATAAAATAAAATAAAATAAAATAAAATAAAATAAAATAAAATAAAATAAAATAAAATAAAATAAAATAAAATAAAATAAAATAAAATAAAATAAAATAAAATAAAATAAAATAAAATAAAATACAATAAAATAAAATAAAATAAAATAAAATAAAATAAAATAAAATAAAATAAAATATAGGCCGATGAATATGAAAATTTGGCCACCCGAGACCGAAGAAAACTGTCGTATGCGAGATAAAGGAAAGCGTTCGGCTGATTTTTTATAAACGGATTGATATATAATTCAGGCAATGGATATTCCGAACGTCGAATAGAACAATTTTGCCATGACACCTTCGGCTGGGTCGTGGCCCGCGGGGCATTGGAACAGGTGCGCGAAAGAGACAATAAGGGGTGGTACGGATCGAGGCAGGGAAAAGGGGGTTGAGAGCGGTGCATCGAGAGCCGAATCGACAGACACCGCTGCCACGCTGAGCTCGAGCAGTCGATGTGTCAGTGGCCTCGGCGAATCAATTGAAATGTATAAAAGTTCGATCTCACTCGCGACCAATACACGTGCGTGGTATCGATGTATCAGCTACCGCTTGTACCCTTCACTCACTTGCTTTCGCTCTCTCTTTCTCTCTCTCTCCTTTTCCCCTCCACGGCTTTGCCAATTATCTCTCCCTCGCTCGACCAAACTCTGCGTTTCGCAACTGTTCTACCGCTGCCGTAGCAAACGGGCTACCGAATGATCGATCGTTTGTGTCTGCCTTTTCTATCGTCTGCAGATTATTTTCATCGGTTGAACGTGATAATTGTTTCTAGATTGTATCGTCGGCAGGCTACACCGTGTACCAATTTTTTTCTTGTAACCTCAAGAGTGCTTTATTCTTTTTTTTTTTAATTGATGACATTTTTACGACTGTAAGTGTTGTCTGAGATAGAAAAATCATACAGATTATTAGTCTGTATTGAAAACTCTACAGTGGTATGGGCAATTTTTATTCTGATAAAAATGAACGAATCGATGTACATTTAGAATTGAGGGCCGAGTTTGGCCTCTGTTTCCCAGAGTTTTGTGTCAAGAATTGAAAAAAAAGCAATAATATTGCTGTAAGGGTAACATCCTCATAAAACAATTCCTCAATGGTTCCTTAATTGCAATCATTCCTTAATGGTCCATCTCTGAATATTGGACAATCCTTGGCATCATCTGCCTTAAAAAGTTCATTTGAAGTATCGAAAATGAAATTTTTATGGAAAATGTCCATTCGTGAGGAATCATCGATGCCAGATCCATACAATATGCCTTTCGGTTTCTCGAATTTTTCATTTTTACCTAAAATTTTATTTCATCTAATTTTACCCTCGAATGGTCCCCCAAAAAACCGCTATTATTATTATTATTATTATTATTATTATTATTATTATTATTATTACTATTATTATTATTATTATTATAAATAAAAATTGATATTATTAATAATATTATTATAATAGATAATAATAATAATGATTATTATTATATCTCATTATTATAATTATTACTAATTATTGTATTCATAAATAATAATAATTGTTAGTATTAATAATAATAATAAATATTATATCTTATTATTATTATTATAGATATTATTAATAATAATAATAATAATTATTATTATTGTAATTATTATTATCATTATTATCATTATTATTGTTATTATTGGATAATTTGGTACCGATTGCTTTCTACTCTACGCAGCTTGAACAAATCGTAACCTTTGATCAAATCGAACGTATCGTTTTTTTTCTTTTCGTTCCTTTTTTCGTGAAACAATAGTCAGCAAAAGTGGAAGCCCGGTCAGATGGGTCAGAAGGGTGAGCCACACGGTCCTCGTAATCAATTCAAATGGCTCTTGTTTCGATTCCAACCGTCCGATGCATCGTTGCCACGTACACCCCCCCCCCCTCCCCCTCCCCTCCCTTATCGCCCCTCGATTCCCCTGGCAAAGCGGTAAGTGCTTTTGAGAATCAACGACGAAGGATGCGAGTTGGTATAGTGACAAACTAAAATGGCAACGTGGCGCCTCTTTTGTTCCTCTCTCTTTGTCGTAGATTGGTCCATCGATTGCAAGCTCGAAATGAGTCGAGCGGCCGCTGTTTGACCTTTGACGCCACGATTACGTTGTTCGCCCAATCAGGTGGCGAGCCTTCATCTCCACCGCGCTATCCCTGACGAATCAGCGGCCGCCACGCCAACGGAAACGGCAGAAGAGGGGGAAGGACGTACCAATGATCTTCGCTGCTGCGCAACTTCATCCGTAAATGACGTCCAGCTGAGCACGGGATTAATTTCGATGTGAACGATGTGAATACAATAATTCAATGACCTATGTTTCACGCGAAAAATGTTTGGTCTTCGCGCTGCAATGAATGACATTCCGGCATATTCGAAAACATTGGTCTACACAAATGCAAATACCTTTCGTTTTTGTTAAATATTTTTTACTTTTTCTACTTTTTCGTTACTTTGCTTTTGAGAGCCAAGCTTTTCTCGCTCTGTCCTTTATTTCTCCGAACGCGCGAGAGGGATTCCAACTCAAATTGCGAACCGGCACAGACCGTGATTGGATCCGCGTATACTCACATCCACGGATTTTCCGGAATGCCGTGGGTCTTCGCGTCAAAGACTCGCGAACGATTTTTCCGTTAAAGATTTTCTCGAATAACTCTCTACACACTCTGGCTATTAAACTTTTTTGTTGTTTGCTATATTTTTTTTTGTTTATCTTGCTTACGAGAATTTTCCATCTTTTTCTCGCTCCTTCGAGCGACTTTCTTTCCTTTCCTCAGAAATTCTCGAGCGCACCGCGAGACCCAAACGCCATCCTCGTGGCTTTGATGTTTCTCTGTACGTTTTGCGTTGGGTACCGACGCACACGAATAGCTTTTTTTCAACAAACATTCATCCTTTATAAGGTTTGTGATGTATTTATGAATGTGCGTGTGTGTGTGTGTACATTCGCGCGCGAGTTTTCCATCGCGTTACATTTCTCTATCTCTCAGTGCCCTGTCAAATGAAGCCGACGGGATTCATCGCGGAAATCCTCAAGTCGTGCCTTCGCCTAAGATTTGCCGTTGGTAAATATTAACACACCCCGGCTTCGCGAGCGCCAGGGAATGGCTCGTCTGGCCTCGCGCTGTGCTTCTTGTGCAATCCCGCTTCGTCACCCTCCGACCGCCCTCCGAGAACGATGATAACGTCTGCGATGAACGTCACGACGCTAAGTGGCTTTTCATGTCTACAATCCGGAGAAAAATATGTCCTTATGCTCGGATAAATTGACGACAAATTGAGGTGGGATACAAGTTACTGTGGAGAGAATTGGTCGATCGATGTTTTTTTTCTTCTATATTTTGGAGGATCTGGATTATTTCAATTATTTAATATTTATTTAGATGAGATCGGAGAGATTAGATATTGAATATTTGAATATCTCAGCATTTTATAAAATTTCAAATCAATATGAATTCATATTTAAAAGTAATTCAGCTTCGTTTTTGCCAGTGAAATTGTTTTTCTTTTTTTTTTCCAGATCATAAACGAAATAATCAACTAATAATCAACAAACGAATACAACTAATTTTTATTATTTTGAAAGCCTTGACTCCTTTTAATCGAATCCGCTATCACCGAACGATGTTCTACCGGTCTGTTTGCTCGACATTTCCCTCACGACAAAGGAAAAATAAATGAATAAAAATAATAAAAAAATAAACCTCGAGATAACAAATTGGAAGAAACAGTTTCTTGTTATCCGCGAGATACCGAGAATTCATATAAATTGCGAATTCCCCCGTCGGAAAAATTCAATGCGAAGCATTCTCCTCGTCGAATCTTCGATTCGTTGTTGCCATATAAGAGAAACAGGCAGAATGCTGTCGTCAGCTCTGTCTTCCCGCTATATCGCACGGAGAATGGCGGGAGGGGGCAAAAACGAAGGAAGTTGCGGGAGAAATGAAGGAGAGACGGTGCAAAAAAATAAAAAATATATGAAAAAAAAAAAGAAGGAATACCGAAAGCAGTGTAGCAACGTAAGATGCAACTGGAGAGAGACGTGAGGTAGACCCCCAGAAACATAAGAGAGAATGGTCGAGCACAGAGTGGAGAGTGCACGCGTCGTGACGTAAGAAAAAGAAATTTCAAGAAAAAGCGAAATACCGACACACACGTTGTTACGTGACGGGGGGGTGGGAAAGGGGTTCGTTCGCCTTAAGGAAAAGAGGGTCACGAGGCAGGGGAGGGTAACAAGTTTTCCAATTTTCCAACTCGGAAACAACGTGAGACGGTGCTACGCCCGCGCGAAGCTCGCTACGGTGGAACGAAGCCTTCACCCGCGAGACGTTATAACGTCAACGACCGAACGTATGGACGGCGGAAAACCGTTGTATGGGTTTTCGTCCCATTAACCAACGTGGTCTCATCTCGTTTACCATCGACGACATCGTTCTTTCCTAATTTGATTGTATTTCGAATAAACTGTCTTCGACTAAAAAGGATTATACAAACGAAGAAAATTGATAAATCTTAAAAGAACGAATAAATAAACGAAAAACGTAGAGTTATGATTGAAGAAAGGTTTGAGAGTTCTTAATTGCCACGAGAGAGGAATAACTGTTGAGTAGACGACTTTACCTCGGTTATGACGGCCGGTGAGGCTGCTAACTCGGGGTTTTGTGTGGTCATGGGGTTTGTTCCTTGTGTCATCCTATGATTGATGACAGTTTCTGTACTACTGGTTCGCTAGACCATTTACCAGTGTCACTGCTCGGATCTCGCGCTCATTCCCATTAGTATTTCTTCGCTGACGGTTTCCAAGCGCCTTTTTCAATATGAAGCAATCCTGGACCGGCCCCCCCCTTCCCTCCCCCCGCCCCCGCTCACAATCCTCGGGGACTAAGATCGTCTGGCTTGTCCCTTGTTTGTTTTTCTTCCTGTCTTCGAGCATTTGTCGAGAGGGAGCTAAATGATTGGTGTCCCCCAGGTAGTCGTCCTGCCCTGCCTCCTCCATCACCGGGGTATGTCCATTATCTGAAATCCGAGACGAGTGATTCGTCGAGGCGATTTTTTAATTACCGAAACAAATCACTATTGAGGAATTACACCACCGTGTGGTGTGGAATTCAAACACGGCAAGCTTTTTTTTGTATTAGCCAGGGTCCATTGAACGAGTCATACTCGCGAACAATAGTACAAGATTGACGTCCAACAGTAGTTTCCAAGAGAGGGGAGGGATGGATTACATTATATTAGATTAGATATTATTCATAAGTGCAGTAGGATCTAAAAAGTTCTTTGGCACAATAGCGACGGTACAAGGATAAAAGTTTATGATAATTATGAGAAAAAAATAATAATTAAAATAGGGACACACTCGATATTGAAATCATGGAGTAGGTATTTGGAAAATAAATTTTTCAGGAACATGTAAGATAAGAACTCATAATAAAACGAACTATCTAATATAGTTAAAGAGTGAGACATATATATTGTGCAAAAGAGGGAGAGAATTTCTAAGAAATACGTATGCATATTTGCTTGCCAAAAATGTTTCTAGGTGAAAAGAGAGAGAAAGAGAAAGAGAAAGAGAGAGAGAGAGAAAGAGAGAGAGATAGAGAAACACAGATACGGAAATTCCACGAATAGACGGCTCCCGGTCGTGATGCTGGTACCGCCGGGTCAAAAGTTCAGGCTACACTGCTCACTGATTTGGCCCCCGCACCTTTCAAAATCCCCGAGAATCGAGGTTAATTAAATCGATTATATACGCGGGTGAATGCTACGCTGCCAGAGGCGTCTTCAGTGAACTTGGGTTTTCCGAGGCCTGAAAGTTTCACATCCCGAGAACTCGAGAAATAGAGAGAGAGAGAGAGAGAGAGAGACCTACCGACAGATGGTTCCCATGTACCGCAGACCAATTCGAAGACGGTTTTCCTCTCGCTTGTTCTTCTCTATGGAATATAATGATAGCTTTAGGTCGCGAGATGGAGTTATCATTGACTTCGCCCGAATGCTTCCATTCGATATAATTTATTGCCGAGCAAACTATCCGTAACTCAGCTCCATGCTTCGCAAAATATACGTCACACATTGGCAGGATGAAGGAAACTCGACGATAAACAAGTTAACGTGTTTTTTGAATCAGTTATAAAGATGAAGCAATATAAAATATAAAATATAAAATATAAAATATAAAATATAAAATATAAAATATAAAATATAAAATATAAAATATAAAATATAAAATATAAAATATAAAATATAAAATATAAAATATAAAATATAAAATATAAAATATAAAATATAAAATATAAAATATAAAATATAAAATATAAAATATAAAATATAAAATATAAAATATAAAATATAAAATATAAAATATAAAATATAAAATATAAAATATAAAATATAAAATATAAAATATAAAATATAAAATATAAAATATAAAATATAAAATATAAAATATAAAATATAAAATATAAAATATAAAATATAAAATATAAAATATAAAATATAAAATATAAAATATAAAATATAAAATATAAAATATAAAATATAAAATATAAAATATAAAATATAAAATATAAAATATAAAATATAAAATATAAAATATAAAATATAAAATATAAAATATAAAATATAAAATATAAAATATAAAATATAAAATATAAAATATAAAATATAAAATATAAAATATAAAATATAAAATATAAAATATAAAATATAAAATATAAAATATAAAATATAAAATATAAAATATAAAATATAAAATATAAAATATAAAATATAAAATATAAAATATAAAATATAAAATATAAAATATAAAATATAAAATATAAAATATAAAATATAAAATATAAAATATAAAATATAAAATATAAAATATAATATATAAAATATTAAATATTAAATATTAAATATTATATTTAAAATATTAAATATTAAATATAAGATATTATATATAAAATATTAAATACTAAATATAAGATATAATTAATGAGAGGACGTGAGATACTGAAAAAAAATTTGGTCCGTAAAGTACGTAGTTGAAGTGCTGCTCAGCTGGTTCGTGATCGACCCAGGGTCACCCGAATCCGGATGACCTAGATTAGGCCTGAACTAATGACGTCACATTCGGTTCGGCTCGAGCTAGTATTCATGAAATCTCGACGATCAAGTCTTAATGACAATCAAGACGCTGCTTATCCAATTCCAGACCGTCGAATTAATTCTCGTCTAACCGTTCTCTCTATCCCTCATTAAAGCCTGAAATACCGAAATTTTTTTTTCTATCCATAGGTCATCCCGACTCCTAAGCCTGCGCAGATATTTATCTGCACATCGCATGGGTATTGCAACGTCTGGTGTTCGTAAATATCGAAGCCACGAACACGAAAAAAGTCGATGAAGCAATCGTCTGTCAAACCTAGGAGCGAGAGAGAAAGAAAAATCGGTATAAAAGAATACAAACCCTCGGCTATAGAGTTGTTATCAATGACGATACAGGATTACCGTCATCGCCACAGGGGTTACCGTCGCCGCCGAAGAATATTGAAATGTCGTAGCTTCGCAAAGTACGTCCTCGAGAAAACGAGGTGAGATATTAGAAGGATGAATTTCATCCACACACATAACGTACACGTACACGTACATAAAATTTTCATCCCTTGTCTGACGAAAACAAGCATTTTAATGCCACACGAGAATCTTGGGCGGTGTCGTCTCACTGGGTTATGAACATTTTACGCGACGATTCAAGACGAGTTATCGTTTTCAGAATAAATTGAGGTTGGATATGGTGCTTGCAAGCTTCGGTCCGGGAATCTCAATTGTGGCCATACCGTTCGTGATTCGAGTCTCGATCAAGCGGAACTAGCGGTAATCGACGAGTGTGCGATTCATGTTCTGAGAATGTGGAACTCACTGATGCAATCTGGGACGGGAAAAGGTCTTGTGCTTCGATGAAAAGTCTCAGGAGAATGGTTGGAGTATAATCGGTAATTAACGTTTATTGACAAAATTGCAACACGATACATTTATGCTGAAAAACGTTGTGCTGCACTTTTTGCTATTTGCGGAAATTCTGGTACATCCGTTGTTTTTTTCTCAGGTTATACTGGCCATTCGAGCATAGTTACAAGTACATTCAACAATCGAAAGGACGACAAAACAGCTGGAAGAACATTCCGTCGTCTCTGTTGAGTTTCAAGCCGACGCTTTTGTGCGTTACATCAAAGAGGTGCGAAACCACCGATGTCTATCGCATCACACTTGGGACTACGTTTTATGCGAGGTGTTGATGTTTCCCAGCATATCCTCAAAAACAATAGAAAACTTCAATATGTAGAAGTCTTGATTGGATTACATGGAATCATCAATAGCATTTTTTATTCCAGAAGAACATTATTTTAAGACAACCTTGAATTAAGGATCTTTCGCATTTAAGCTTTCGTCGTCCTATGGTTATTTTTTAATTACGCCGCCGTATTTTGATTGTTTTTAAGTTTGATTTTCTTCTTCAACAGACAATTATCTATTAGGTAGTGTCGATCGGACCAGCCAGGTTAGAATTTACCATAAAAATCGCACAAGGTCATTATATTCTTACGTTTATCACAAATGTACTCGGCTATCGACGTTGCTCAAATTGAATTTTCAATGATGTCTGACCATACGTAATGCCATATCCCTGCAAGGCAGAATTTTCGTGCCCGAAGAAATAAAATAAATATTTTTAAGCTCGGTACATCTCGAACTGCAGAATGGACGAAAGTTGATAGTGCAAGCGCAAGCATTTGCGCAAGCGTACGGAAGCAAGGAATCAGCCGCCTCAACGTCGACGATGATAATTGAAGCGTGAATCAGTTGGTTCTGAGAACGAGGATCAAAATATCGGTCTGGGACGGAAAAGTGGGAGATTCGTTGACTTCTATAAAAACTATTCTTTCCAGAGAAACTTCGGAACTAACGTGATCAAATGTCGTGCATAATTCAAACGGATCCAAAACATTTTCTACATACTTTAACTACTTATTTTAACTTCTTCTGTTGTTTGTTTTTTTATTTCTTATCCAATCTGAGAATAGATTTTCGCAGCGTTATTGATGACTGCTGGAGGGTAATTTAGAAGTCAAGCTTAGGCTGAAAAATATAACAAACTCCGTTTTATGAGCCAACTTTTTCAAAAGTTCTTTATTGTAGTATTTTTACAGGAATTCAGTATCAGTAATTGTTTCAAAACGCTACTAGATTATTCTATAAATAACATTTTTGCATAATTCAAAAATTATTGTTACGATTTATAAAACCCGCCGACGTTTATTATTGCATAGACTAAATTTAAAAATGTCGCCGAATACAAGAACGTTCATTCTGCAATTATCCGATTACTTATCAACTACTTAACGTTCATTTAAGCACAATTATGAGTACGTTAACTATCAAAATGGCTACAAAGTAGCTGATGTTGATCAGATGATGGCGTCAGAATGAAAAAAAATGAATACATTGTGTATCAAGGGCGGAAAGTAGGCGATTCCGCCGAGTGTGAAGTTGCCACCCGAGCGAAGCAAGGGTAGCGCCACACGAGGGGAAATCGCCTTCCACCCATGGTGCACACCGTACTTTTTGTCTTACTCTTGTTGAAAACAAGGGGTTTCAGAGGGGTGAAGCCCGGCTAACTGGACCAAATGCGACTTTTGATTTTGTATGATCAAGATCGAAAGCAAACATGGAATTTTTTATTTTCTCCGAAAATTTATTTAGTATTCTCTTCTGAAATATAATTGGAGGATTTTTTGACACCGGTGACGTAAATTGAAATTACAATTATACACTTAAATCTTTTCCGCCCGGCAGTAGAAGGCGGAAAAGAACTTTACCGTCCGCTGGCGGAGTGCGCTAAAAAAGGCTACTTTCCGCTGGTGGCACATGTGCGAAACAGCGCGGTTTCAACGGGGCCCGGACAAAAAAGCATTGGATTTTTTTTTTGGTTATTCTTAAGCCAAAGAATAATATAAAGTTCTGTGACCAGACTTAAAACTCTTTTTTGTGTTTATTTCCTACA
The DNA here is from genome assembly GCA_963971145.1 of Sussaba pulchella. Lineage (NCBI taxonomy): Eukaryota > Metazoa > Arthropoda > Insecta > Hymenoptera > Ichneumonidae > Sussaba > Sussaba pulchella. The sequence goes on along the minus strand of OZ020175.1, from coordinate 2,348,576 downwards.
ACCGTCTTCGCAAACTGGACAAAACTCCAATATCGACGACCTGAAATGTTTTCACATCGGATTCCATAGAATCATCGATGGCATTTTTTATTTAAGAGAAACATTCTTCGAAGACAACCATCACGAATCATAGATATTATCCCTTTTGAACTTCAATGGTCCAACGGTTACTTCGAAATTGCGGAGCTGCGTTTCGTTCATTTCTGCGTTTGATTGTTTTTTGCTAAGCCAATTTCTGAAGTTACTTTCACACTGCTAATTGGTTTTCTCGATCCGATCTGCCACAATATTCTAGAGTTTATTACCGTTGTACTCGGTTATCGACCTTGCGCAAATTAAATTTTTTAAATACGTCTGACAACACGTAATGCCATATCCCTGCGGCCCGGAATATTCGTAACCACTGCCAGAGATTCTTCTCTAACGTTAACATGCACTGGCCAAACGAAGCGTGAAAACGACACTTGTGTATTGATCCAAACGTGATAGAAATCACGCAATCGCCCCTGTGTAAATCGGCGGTATTCATACAGTTGACGACAAGCCTGGTCTACTTCTTTCATTGCAGTTGTACAATTAACAAATATTCATAGTTACAGTCGTCGTTTCGATTCTGCATTGATAATTGTAAGATAACCTTACCGACGCATTCTATATTTATTAGATGCTTGAAAACTAAATGAGGCTTGAGCGTCAGCTTCCAGATACGAGCGAGCAAACATTTTTGAAGTCACTTGGAGTGGGTTATTTGAACATGAAACTGCTGGGTGCGTTAATCTATCGATCGATCAACACTACTAACACTCTACCATTGCAAGTAAAGTTACAAACGAGGTCTTCCATTGCCAAAGCTCACAGGAGCAAAACTCGGTTGATACAACGTCTAAACGTCTCATCTTCTAAGCACTAACTTTGTCTTTCATGTGCTTGATAAATCTGTTGGTCCAGTTCAGTCAATCTTCGGATTTTCCGACCGGTGCGATTGTCCCCCGCAAGCAACCCTGAACCATCAATAAACAAAAAAAAAAAAACAGGAAGAGCTTTATAGCGGTAAGCGTTTGACGTCGCTCTCTTCCGGAATGAATGCCGTGGCGTTACATTCTTTAGCCAATAACAGGAGAAATAACGGAAACGCGATTTTCCATTCACTCGAGCTTATTGCTGTCCCACGCGTCAGCCTTGGAAGCACCTTATTTCCGGCAAGTTGTAAAAGGACGACGAGTGCTCTTGTTTGATGCACTATGTGCAATTCGAACGGAAATTATTATCAGTGTTGTGTTCCACCACACTCGAGACAGGCATTCGTGCAGAGTATTTATTAGGATGGTTTGAAAAAAAAAGTTTTTTTCTGATTTTAATCAAAATTCATTCACTGCAAAGTATCTTGCATCCGTAGAATCCACCCCAAAGATGAATCCGATCGAACCATTTTTAGGGGTCACGCAAGATTTTTCAAGTTTTTCGATTTGATTAACATGGGGAGGACGTAAAGGTTCCATTCGACAAATCGTACCTCCGCCAATTTTATAGCTACGTTGATCCCGTAAGTTCCATTTGAAAGCTCTTTAAAAACCGTTTAAAATGGCATGCAGGACTTTCGAATCCGATCGCAATTTCCGTCGATAATTTTGTTTTTTCGTAAGAAATTATCGAGCCACCCTGGTGTTTATATTCCCAAGCATATCCATATGAATTATGAAAAATTTCAATATCCAGACGTTGGCGTATGGTAGCATTGGATTGAATAGAATCACCAATAGTATTTTCTATTCAGAATAAATATTATTTCTAGGTCGTCGTGAATCAACGAGTTTGTCGCATTCGAAATGCGGTTGTCCTATGATTATATTCGAATTGCGGTCCTGCATTGTAGTCAGTTGTGAGTTCGACTTTTTTTTCCAAGCAAACAGTAACTTCCACGCTGCTATTTGTTTTGTCGATAAGATCCGCCCGGGTAGGCGTAGAAGTTTACCTTGCGAGCCACTCACGGTAATTGCGTTCTCAAGTTTATTACCCTCGTACTCTGGTATCGACGTTGCTAGAATTGGATTTTCCGATTATGTCTGACCATACGAAATACTGTATTCCAACAACGCAGAATATTTTTATCTGCAGCCAGTGATTCTAGCTGACCATAAACTTGAGCCCATTTCAAGTGCGGCTCCACAATTCAGAGAAATTCAAGGTTACACTCAACACTTCCTGGAACTCGGTCAAATCATGTGCGCCTCTTGCAAATAATGTGGTCGAACTTCATGAACGGACAATCGCGTTACAATTGTTTCAATCTCGATTTTGCATCGATGATTTCATAGCAAACGTTAACGCGCCGTTGATCTCCAGTGGATTATAATTTCCGCAATGAAAACTATCGTAGCTAACGCGTAACCGACGATCGATATGGTTAACAACTGGTAGCACAGAGTTTTCGCGTTTTGTTTCGCATTGGTAAGCGGATCCTCAACTTTGTCATTTGGGTTTTTCGCCAGACTGGTGTAAAGTCGAGTTATCCATCCCGAATTGTGCAGGTCCCTGATGACGTCGTTTATTTGTGAGCGGTAAGGAGATCCCTCGGCGATAAGAAACGACATGCTGTCGCTCCAAAAACACGGCTCGACTATTCTCGCTTTTTTCAAATGTTCCGCAAATTTAATTTTCTTCGTGATTCTCTCGTACTCGCCAAAAGCATCTTTAATCATGAGGCACATGACATTTTTGTTATTGGCAAGGCTCTTCAAGCATGACGTTGTCTTCTGTTTCACGACTTTTTTCTTTATGTTTGCCCACGCCGGAATATCATGACCGAACGTTTTATCGTATAACTCGTGACCGATTCTCGGCTCGAGTCCCGATCTATCAAGATCCTCAAAAGTGTTGAATTTCGTTTCAACATTTGTTTCCAGTCTGATACCCGTGACAGCCGTGTAGATATTGGCTGCGTAGGTGCCGGACACGAACAGCAAACAAACGAACAAAACACGTTCGGCGATGATTCTAGGCTGGTGAGTCGCTGAGATACCGAACAGGACCTGAATTAGGCTGAATAACTTCCAGGAAGGACTTCGAAATCTAAGTGCACGGCTTACGATCCAAACAATCACAACGACGGCTAAGCACAGCGCATAAGCTTTGAGGAAATCTGAGCGGTAAAACGTCTTCGCTTCGTATAAAAATGGTACAACCGGGCATAATTCTTGAATCATGATCGTACGAGTTCGCAATGTTTTGTGATCGAAGGAATCAGAACTGTACGGCGCAAGAAAACCCAGTATATCGAATTTTCCAGACTGCAGTAATTTGTGGAGACAGATGGAATTTGTGTCGTTGCAATTTTTCATCAACGGATCAAAATTAACTAGATGAACGGAAAAGTTAAGCCGTTTACTAATGGTCTTTATGAGTTTGATATTGAGGCCGGCCGACATTGTATTTCCTTTATAAATTGCCGTTCTCGTGTAGGGTGGGAGATTACCTACCCCGATTTTCAGAGGATGACCTCGCACGTCTCTGACTTTGTCGGGGAACCACTTGGTGCCGAGAGTCCACTCAGCCCTGGTGTATTCCTTCTTGAAAGGATTCAACTGATGGATAATCGGGCTGACTTCTTCGGAAGCGAGTTTCTCCGTCCGCCTTGGCGCATCGACGATCTCGACGATCGTAAAGTCGAGCATCTGCTTGCTCCAAGCGTAATACAACAATTTCTTGTGATTGTCACTTATCACGCGAGAATGAAGCACGAGCAGGATTCGCGGACGAAATTTGTTAGCCGCGATTCTCCGAGCCGTTTCCATCATCTTCTCCGACGATCGAATATCTAAAGGTTCCCGAGACGCGTACACGAGGACGAAAAACATCGACGACGTATCCGTCACCGCACGGCTTACGATATCTTCGTACAATTTGGCCGAACCACCGACGTCTATTCGCAACGTCGAACACTTTGCACCGATTTTTAACAATAATTCGTTGATTGTCGGATTCATTGTTGAAGAGAACTCGGAATCCGCAATTGACGTTACTTGTTTCGCATTTACATCGTTTTGTATGTATTCGATCAAACTGTCTATCCAGCTTGCAGAGCCCGCGAAAACTTCGAAGTTCCCGGTGGAGCAGAGGACGATAAAAATTGTACAAAGAACCTTCATGATGTTACGCGAGCGGCTGCCGCCCTTAAACTGAACGTTGCTCGAGCGTTGGTTGTCGGATTCCAGGGGGTATGCATTTTTAACGTCACTCGAGTGCTTTTCGTCATTAGTTGAATCAACAGCTACCAGCAATCAACTGATTTACCCAAAATACACGATTGAATCGTCTAACGGTATCGCCGCGGATCAAATGTTCCGAGCGCAATGTTACATCGTGAGTATCGTGATATCGAAGCAACGATCTTTGTTTGATTATTTTTATCGACAACTTGGAACGGTTTCCTACGTCTATGAACGTCGACATCTATCGATGCAGTTGTTATCGTTGAGGAAACACGAGTATTTCGATCGTAGAGCGATATCGACAATAATGAAGCTCCCACCGTTTTTTTTGTCGATCTTTTTTCTTGTACATTTTTTTGAGTCGACACAAAATCATTTGATTCATTACATATTTGTAGAATTTGAAAATTATCGTTATCGTCAATGTAATCCGTGGACGTTTATTATGGCATAGACGGATTGATTGGATCAAAACAAATTAAGAAAAGACAGAGTAATTGAGTTCAATTTGGCGAGCGCGCTGTCTACGACATATCACCGTATCTGGAGATCAATCGGCGGGGAAACTTTTCCCTTAAAACAACCATTAAATTACGGGCTGTGAAGGCGATGGCACTATCTTGATGAAACCAGATATGTCCTAAGCCTCGTAAATTAAACTCCCAATGTTGCTTTTTTGAAAGCACTAAATATATTTTGTCTAACTTTTCTAGTTTTGGTTTCATTCGACTTCGAAGTTCGAGATGATTCCCTGCCCCATCCGTGTAGACTGAAACTTTCCAAACTAGGTACTGGGTCTGGAAGTGGTGATAGTTCCCTGCATTATCTTGTATAATTGTAAAGCTTAGTGTGTAGTCACTTTATAGCTACAAAAGTCTATTATTTTTATTCTTATTGTGTGATATATTATGCAACTATCGACAATTTGACGATCGAAAAACTCAATTATTGGCAATAGTTAGTTATGTTGAAATTGACCTGATTCCAAAGGCGTCATAATGTGTGGGGGGTTTTACGTGGATGTCGTATAAGAGAAACTGCAAAATGAAGTTTTTCATTTAATAATTTTACATAGAATTAGAGATTAATGATTTTCAGACTTTTTTCTTTATTTGAGCTACGCGACCTGGGGAATCAAGATCCTAGATGAACGGAAAGTGCACTTCAAATTTTGATGATTAGCTTAGTGATCATCGCCTAATAGATGAGAGCTAGTGAGTCGCCTAATAGACAACCAATGAATGATAATAATTCTACATAGAATTGAAACGCAATACTTTTCAGATTTTTTCTCTTCCTTGCGCTATTAGACCTCCCGACGTTGCAAATTTTCAGATTCTCGGTAAACGAGAAGGATCCTATAGGTTTTCATGCTCAGTCCGTGAGTCCGCTGATGGTCAAAAAGTAAATAATAATAACGACCAAAAATAAGAAATTTATGCTTGTCGGATTTTTCCCTTTACTTGTGCTATGACACCTGCCTTCGTACTAGCTCGCAAGATTCCAAATTGAGGTGACATGCCCGATACGTTTTGAAAATCATCCAATCAGGCGACTGATGGACAATCAATAAGTAATAATAATAATTCTACATTAAATTAAAAAATGAAAGATCCTCGGATTCTTATTCCACTTGTGCAAATTTTCGAGAATCTGAATCAAGGAGAATTCCCCCTTAAATTTTACTGATCAGTCACTGAGTTAACCTCACGACAACAAACCCATCCTACAAGGTTCCCATTTTTCCCTCATTCAGGGGTACAAAACTCTAAAAACGGACGAATCGAATAATGCACCAGGAAGTAACAAATTGCCAAGCTCGTTTCTGAAAAAACTTATATATTTTTCTTTCACCATACGAAAAGTTTGGATTCAACAATCGTCGGTCGAGCTCGGTTCCGTTTGCACAAGCCACGAGTATGGACGAAATTAAAACTTGCCCGAGTCTCCGAGGCACCGGGCGGTATTCTCTTTCATCCCTCTCCCCCGTCCCCTTCTCTCCGACCCCCCCGTTGTGGTCCACAAGCCGGCCGGCAACCGCACACTACTACATCCGGGCACCGGGAAACCAACCCTCGCGCAATTCCCTCGAGTGATCTTAATATACGTAATATTCGAACTCCATTCCAGACTTTGCCCCGACCCGAATATGTTGCTTTAATTATATGATGCGAATACACAGTTATAGTGGCAAACACGAGTACGTGGATAAACTGTAATACGCTTTCTCCTACTCTCACCCCGCGGTCCTTCGCAATTCGCGAGAAGTAGGAGAAAGGGGGGAGGGCCAGGGGATGGAAACCTTTATCACTTTATTCTCGTGCGACCGAACTTGTCGCACCGCAAAGCTCCAATTCTCATACGCAAACCGCAGAAGAGCTCTGACCCACCTGCGCGTTTCACCCTCCATACTTCTTCGCCATCGAAACTTTATCGAACGTACAAATCCGGGAACTATCCCAATGAAACCCAACGGACATTGATACCCATAATTAATTTCAGCTAGGATTCGTCGAACATTCACCACAATTGCGCAATGTTTATGGTGTTGAATATTGTTGAACTTTTTAGTTTAAAATATTTTGAAATATTGGATTGATAAAAACAGTTATCACATCATGTTCGATGTACAATATAATTCTTATGTAAGTTATGCTTGAGTTCAATATTAATCATATTTGATGTAATTTATTCGACCTCGGGTTTGTCCACAACCTCGATATTTTTATGCAATGAATTATTATTAAATTTTATAGTAAAAAATATTATCAAAACTTCGATTGATAAACATAATTCTAACATTATGTTCGATATGCAATATTATTCTTATATAATTTACAGTCAATACCGACATGCCCAACTTCGATGTTAATAATATTAAAAATAATTTCTTTGACCTCGAATTTGTCATAAATCCACCACAATCTTATGTTACGAACTATTTTTTAATTCTACAATAAAATTTTTTATCAAAAATGAGATTCATAAACATAATTCGAATAGTCTGATTGATATACAATATTGCGCTCGTAAAATTCATAATTAATACTATTATCTTAAACTTTTATATTAATATTAATAATATTCAACATAATACATCCACCTGGGATTCGTCAAAAATCAGCCACAACATCACAAATTCTATATCATAAATTATCATACTATAAAGTATCAAATTATCACAAGAATTTCAAAAAAAATATACCGAGAGCCTTTAGCGTATCAGTAAAAAGATCAAGCGTCGCGTGGGACGATGACTCCTCGAGTGTGTGCGAAACTTCCGGCGTGCTTGCGTCAAACGAAAAAAACGTCGCATATCTGTGTAGATGTGTGTGGGTATACGTGTGTCTTATCTGTGGGTGTGAGCCACGACGGTAAGTGCTGGTGGTGGAGGGTTGAAAAACCGAGTGGCGGCAGTAGCAGACACGGGGCGCTTGCGCAATGGACATAACCGCGCGTTGAAGGGGCTCGAGCGACGGGGGTAGAATCTTCCACCAAAGGGATACAGAGAATTCGCGGAGTCAGTAGTATCCGCGTTGCGAGTACTCGTCGGTCGCGACTCCTCCGCAGGAGTCGAGTCACGCGTGAAATTTACAAGGGTGCAGCATATCGAAATTATTATATCTTTTGTTTTTGCGAAAACGTAGAAAAAAATGTAAAAAAATACAACGAAAAAAAGCCAAAAAATTGAAGCAACGATGAGGAAAGTACTGCCGGTCGACGAAGTGACGGGGTTGATTGATTGAGTGTTCGCAATTGAAGAAATAAATAGATATATGAATCGAAATAAATATATGGGCGCGTGAGACTGGATCGTAAATTCGTTTCAGGGAGGTTTGAGGGATTATATTTTTTTTCGTTTTGTTATCGAGTACGTTTTTTTTTTGTTGAGAGAACAACATTTTTGTGTTTGACGATATTTGGTGAATTTTCGGAGCCTCCAGGGGAATGAAATCGCGATGCGAGATTTTTTTAATTAGAAGCCGAATTGTCGATGACGTCGGGGGTGAGCGCTGGGAGAGAGGATTATCGCTGGGGGTGCATTGAGAATCGATGTTGAGATCGTGGGAGACACTTGGTGTGGATAATTGAGATAAATATCAAATCCAATGGAGGACAATTTAAAATCATTTTATTTCGATAATCGTTTGCACGTGCGGGATGCAGCGGAAGGTACGACCGATGAATAATCGAACGGGTTATCAATTTTATCGGTGTCTGTGTAAGTGCGCGTGGGTGTGAGTGTGTGAGTGAAGAGACGCATCTCAGCAGCGATCAGCGTGGATTTTAGGTAAGCCCGTCGTGCGTGAGCCTGGATTAATTATTCGTCGTCGGCGCCCGGAAATTCTCGACAGATTAGTTTTTGTAATTAAATTGATGTTTTTTTTTCTGAATTGTTCCTTTTTCATCTTTGAAGCTGGGGATCGTGTGTGGTACGATCCGAGCAAATTAATTTCTCATTTTTCGTCGCTGAAAGCGTGCAGGGGTATGGAGATCTAATTTTTTTTTGTATGCGAGAATATGCAGGAGTTATCAAAATAGAGAAAAGTAAAATCATCGATGGTTTTAATTGAAATTATCGAAATTTTACAGAGAATTTATTCTTTAGTTTTATGTCAGAGCTGAGAAAATCATTTTAAATTCTATTGTTGTCTTTTTGACTGATGATCGAATTATGTTGTCTGTTGGCTGAATAAGGACTACGCGTCCTTCGATCGAGAACTCTTATAGTTAAAATTTTATTCACATTTATAATAAAATTTATAATTCATATCGTCCATAAATGGACGACGTAATTAATTGCAATAATTCCGAATTACTTTTTTTCCCACGCAATCATTGCCATTTCTTTCGTTTCAGAAAGAAAGAAAAACTTTGCTTAATGACGATTTAATTATACCCGAGAAATTACATTTTTTACCGTCGTTGGCGTTGCTGATGAGATTCCACAATTTGCTCAACGCCGACGATTTG